>CAWUFW010020429.1:0-151751 GCA_963921515.1 Calotriton arnoldi | reverse complement strand
TCTGAAAGAGACACGTTAGTGACAGATTCCTTACCTTAGAATATCCCCAGGCGTCAGGCTGGATCCGGAAAGGTTTTTGCGTAGCAGTACCCTTGCGCGTCGGTAGGCGGCGTCGTGCGGCTCCGCGTCCGTCGTCGGCGTCGTGATCGCCGGGATGACGTCGCGGGCAGTACTTAGGCGCCGCCCCTGCGCGCTGGCGTCAGTTCTTCTTTTCCGCGCCAGTAAGCGCAGATCCGGGAAGAGCAGTGCCCTAGTCACTTTTTGACTATCTTTTTGTGAAATTTTTCACTGTTCTCTTCAACGAGTCTTCACGACTCCTAAGGTGTCGTAGGGATGCCCGGCTTTAAGCCCTGCGAGGTATGTGGTCGTATGATGTCCATCACGGACCCCCACCTCGAGTGTCTCTTCTGCCTCGGCCGAGGCCACGACACGAGTCGTGCCCTGACTGCCGGAAACTTCATCCGAAGGCTTTGCGAGAGCGGTCTCGAAAGCTCCTTGAAGTCCGGCAGTCGGCTCCAGCGCCGCAGCAAGCCCCGGTCCCGGAGAGGTCGAGGGCCGGACGCGGAGTCCCCGCCGTTCGTCGGAATCCAAGTCTTCGCGCTCCTCCGGTAAGTCGAAGCACAAGAAGTCTAAGCGGCGTCATCGCTCTAAGACTTCGCCTCGCCGATCGCGCGACTCGGCTGAGGTCCCTGTCGGCACCGTCCCGCCCCGCGGCCCCGGACGTGCCTGTCGAGTTGCCCCCGCATTACCCGTCCTTCCCGGGTTCGGGCGACTCCGGCCGAGTACAGAAATTCCTGTCGGCCATGGCCCGCCTCTTCGGGCCTCAAGGTCCCTCCGGTGCGCCTTCGGGCCGCGGGTCCAGATGGGGTTGCTCCGGCGTCGCCGTCGACTCCGGTCCCGGCGTCGCCTGTCCCACCAGCCTTCGTCCCGGCCTCGGCTCCGGCCCGGCCTCGACCCCGGTTCCGGTGGTGCCGCAACCTCCATCGGCGCCGGTTGACCTAACCACGCCTCCGCCGGCGCCCGATGTCCCGGTGCCGTTTCCGGCGCCCGTCCGGGGCTCCGGGCGGCGTCGTTCCCGGTTCTCCCGGGTCCGGACATGGAGCCGGACCGGCGTCGCCCGGCGCCGGTTCCGGCGCCGATGAGGCCTTGGGTCCCTTATGTCCCTCCTCCTCCATCTTTTCAACCTGAGGAGGACCAGGAGAGCTGGGAGGGTCTGACGACCCTCTCACACAACAGTGCGAGTTTGACCCGGACTGGGTTGAGGAACTTGGGGATGCCAGTGGGCTGGATACCTCCCCGACTCTGGCATGCTGTCTCCTCCCGTGGCAACGGAGGAGGGGGCTAATTTTGCAACGGTGTTGCGTAGAGCTGCTGGAGCCTTAAATCTCCAGTTGCCTACAGTGGCCGTCAGGACTAACCTCCTGACTGAAGTGCTTCAGCCGGCGGCCTCCTCTTCGGAGCCTGTGCTGCCGTTCAACGATGCACTCACTGACGTTCTTTTGGGTGCCTGGTCCAAACCCACCACAGGGGCTCCTGTGGATAGGAACGTGGCCCGACGCCATCGCCCGGCTCCGGGCGACCCCCTGTTTCTCTCCCAACACCCCACCCCTGAGAGCTTGGTTGTCCAAGCCTCTGCCTCCCAAACAGCCTTCCCTACCGCCCCTCCGGATAGGGAATCCAAGCGCCTGGATCACTTTGGGAAGAAGGCTTTCTCTTCCTCCAGTGCTGGCTTGCGGTCTGTTAATACCGCTTGCCTCTTGGGCCGATACACCCACTCCCTGTGGGATTCGGTGGCTGATGTTTTGCCGCAGTGTTCTGAGGAGGTCCAGACACTGCTTACCCGCGCTATTGCGGAAGGGCGTGATGCGGCTAAGTATACCATCCGCTGTGGCCTTGATACCGCCCGACTCGCTGGGCAGATCGCTTGCAACGACGGTGGCGCTGCGTCGCCACGCCTGGCTGAGAACCACTGGTTTTTCAGGGGATGTCCAGAATACTCTCATGGACATGCCCTTTGATGGAGTCGGTCTCTTTGGTTCAAGGCGGACCATGCGCTGGAGCGTTTCAAGGATTCACGGGCTACTGCTAAGTCCCTGGGCCTTGCTGTTGTGCGCCCTCCGCATACGTCTGCTTTTCGCCCCTTTCGTGGCCACGGAAGGGCGCCCAGTCACGTCCACAGCCCGGCCAACGGCCCGCGCAGCAAGCGCCTTCGCGTGGCCGAGGGCGTGGATACCGCCGTGGCGGTTCGGGCAACCAGCGTGCGGGTCAGGCCACCACCTCCAACCCGTCCGCGGCCTCCAAGCCCTCCTAGTCCCTCCTTTCAGGTGCACAGCACGCCAGTCGAGGGCAGGGTCCGCCATCACCTTCACCACTGGCGTCCCATCACCTCGGACAAGTGGGTCTTGGACATTGTCCGAAGGGGCTACTCCCTCCCCTTCGAGACCACCCCCAGCCATGCCACCTCAATTCCACCGCATGTCAGGGGATCACTTGGTGCTTCTACAGAAGGAAGTCACGGCCCTCTTGGCCAAGAGGGCCATCGAGCATGTTCCGACCCCAGAAGTAGGGCGTGGTTGCTACTCCCACTACTTTCTGGTGCCCAAAAGGACAAGGAGGACATGCGTCCTATCTTGGACCTCCCGGAACGTCAATCGCTTCCTCCGGAAGGAGAAGTTCAAGATGCTCACCCTAGCTCAGGTCTTGACTGCCCTCGACCCCGGAGACTGGTTGGTAGCGTTGGACTTGCAGGACGCCTATTTCCACATCCCCGTCCTGCCGGCCCACCGGCGTTACCTTCGGTTCACGGTAGGCCTCGAGCATTTTCAGTTCACCGTGCTCCCCTTTGGCCTTACCAGTGCCCCTCGGGTGTTCACGAAAGTGATGGCGGTGGTCGCAGCTCATCTGCGCCGGGCAGGGGTTTCAGTCTTCCCCTACCTCGGCGACTGGCTGCTGAAGGCGGGCTCGTCCCAGGCAGTTGTCTCCCACCTCCAGACTACGGCCGAACTCCTGCACTCGCTGGGGTTCTCCATCAATGTGCCAAAGTCGCATCTGATTCCTTCTCCACAGCTCCTTTTCATCGGAGCAGTTCTGGACACGACGCAGTTTCGGGCCTATCCTCCCGAGCGGCGAGTCCGGGATATTCAGGCTATGATTCCGATCTTTCAGCCCTTATCCTGGGTTTCGGTACGGATGACCCTGAGGCTGCTGGGCCTCATGGCCTCCTGCATCCTGCTGGTCACTCATGCCAGATGGCATATGCGGGCTCTGCAGTGGGACCTGAAGTTCCAGTGGGCGCAGCACCAGGGCGACCTGTCCGATCACGTCCAGATCTCGGAGGGGACTGCAAAACAGTTGCAGTGGTGGCTCTCGAACCGGCAATGGGTCATGGGCAGATCCCTCTCCCTTCCCCAGCCAGAGCACACAGTTGTGACGGACGCGTCCCTTCTGGGATGGGGCGGTCACATGGGAGAGGCGGAGATCAGAGGCCTCTGGTCTCCGGCGGAGTCCCGGCTCCATATCAACCTTCTGGAGCTCCGGGCGATCCGACTTGCACTCAAGGCATTCCTTCCCTCTGTCAAAGGGAAGGTAGTGCAGGTGTTCTGCAGACAACACCACTGCCATGTGGTACTGCAACAAACAAGGCGGGGTGGGGTCGTGGACCCTTTGTCAGGAGGCTCTGCGCCTCTGGACATGGCTGGAACACCAGGGCATGTTCCTGGTGGTTCAACACCTGGCAGGTTCCCTGAACGCCAGGGCGGACGAACTCAGCCGCAGGTGCATGATGGATCACGAATGGCGTCTTCACTCGGAAGTGGCGCAAGGACTCTTTCTACAGTGGGGAGAGCCTTGGTTAGATCTATTCGCCACCGAAGAGAACGCGCAATGTCATCAGTTCTGCGCGTTGGAATTTCCAAGGCGGCACTCGCTCGGCGACGCTTTTCGTCACGAGTGGAGTTGCGGTCTATTGTACGCCTTTCCGCCTATACCACTTCTACCCAGAGTGTTGAAGAAGATTCGGCACGACCGGGCCCAAGTCATTCTTGTGGCTCCGGACTGGGCTCGAAGAGTTTGGTATCCCGAGCTACTCAATATGAGCGTAGATCCCCGATCCGTCTGCCTCTTCGGGAGGATCTTCTGTCGCAGCAGCAGGGGACGGTCCTCCACCCGAACCTGTCCAGTCTACACCTGCTTGCGTGGAGATTGAGCGGCGGCAGTTGATTCCTTTCGACTTGCCTCCCGAAGTTTGTGATGTGATTCTGGCAGCCAGGCGTCCCTCCACTAAGGTGGTATACGCCTGCAGGTGGAACAAATTTGTGGCATGGTGCACAGCAAAGGCTGTGGATCCCCTTTCTGCCCCTCTTTCTGAGGTCCTTCTGTTCCTTCTCTCTCTGGCCCAACAGGGTTCTGCCCTGGGTACCATCAAGGGTTATCTTTGTGCTATCTCGGCCTTCCTCAGGCTCCCTGATCAGCCCTCCTTTTCAAGTCCCCTGTTGTTAACAGGTTCTTAAAGGCATTACTCACCTCTTCCCTCCTGTTCCGTTTGTGATGCCTCAGTGGGACTTAAACTTGGTTCTTACCTTTTAATGTGCGCTCCCTTTGAGCCTCTACATAACTGTCCTCTTCGTCTTCTGACTCTGAAGACAGCCTTTCTGGTGGCCATCACCTCCGCTCGGCGGGTGAGTGAGCTCAGGCTCTATCTTACAAACCTCCCTTTCTGTCTGTTCATCCAGACAAGGTTGTTCTTCGGACGCGTCCGTCCTTCTTGCCAAAGGTGGTTACTGCTTTCCACATTGGGCAGACCATCACTTTGCCCACCTTCTTTCCGCCTCCGCATCCTTCCAGAGAGGAAGAGAGGCTCCACCGTCTGGACCCAAAGCGTGCGCTCTCCTTCTATATTGACCGCACAAAACACTTCCGGGTGGATGACCAGCTCTTTATTGGCTACGTGGGCGCCAAAAGGTCGGGCGGTGCACAAGAGGACCATCTCCCGCTGGGTTACCTTGTGCATCAAGACCTGCTATTCTTTGGCTAAAGGAGCCTCCTGTTGGGCTGCGTGCCCATTCCACCAGGGCAACGGCTGCTACCACGGCCTTGGGCCGCGGTGTTCCGCTGCCGGTTATCTGTCAGGCAGCTACGTGGGCCTCGCTGCACACGTTTACGCAGCATTACTGCCTTGACAGTCAGGTCCGGAGGGACGGCTTCTTTGGCCGTTCTGTCCTCCAGGACTTCCTTGTCTGATCTTTGTTCGCAGACCCACCACCGGGGGTTGGTATTGCTGGGGTATCTATTCTAAGGTAAGGAATCTGTCACTAACGTGTCTCTTTCAGATGCACAAGTTACTAACTTGTGTAACGATATATCTGTAAGAGACAGTAGTTAGTGACAGATTCCTACCGCCCACCCATCCTCCCGTTCTGCGAACTGATTTCTAGGGTTAAGGACATCCCTTTCAGGGCCCTAGTATTTTTCAGACACCTATGTCAGCTTCTTGCATGGCTCTGCGTTCCTGGCGCGGAAAGTCGTGTACAGAACTGACGTCAGCGCGCAGAGGCGGCGCCTAAGTACTGCCCGCGACGTCATCCCGGCGATCACGACGCCGGCGACGGACGCGGAGCCGCACGACGCCGCCTACCGGCGCGCAAGGGTACTGCTACGCAAAAACTTTCCGGATCCAGCCTGACGCCTGGGGATATTCTAAGGTAAGGAATCTGTCACTAACTACTGTCTCTTACAGATATATCGTTACACAAGTTAGTAACTTGTGCAACAATAAGCTATATGTTTGTGATTACACTTTGACTGTGTTATGCATATGCTTATGTTGTGCTGATAATGTCAGCAGTATTGTTCTGGAGTCACTGCTATCTACTCTGATTCAAGCATGTGAATCTATGAAAGATACCCCAATACTGGAGAAGAACAATAGTTACTTACCTGTAATCTGTGGTTCTCCAGTATTGGTATCTTTCATAGATTCACATGCAACCCGCCCACCTCCCCTCAGAGGCTCTTTTGCTATGCTCTGTTTCATTCTGGATCACACTTGTGCTGGAAAATCTGAGAGCCTTAGCCTCTGAGGAGAACATTCTGGGTGGTGCTGTCGCCTGATTGGCTGGACTTTGGACTATATATAATGACTTGGACGAGTCATGAAGGTGAAGGAATTTTTTCCTTTAATTTCTGGCTACGTTACTTCCTGGTTCTAATTTACCTAGGAGATGGTATATATATATATATATTGCTATTTTTATGTACCGTGGGACTCCCACTCCGACGACGGGGAATGATTCAAGCATGTGAATCTATGAAAGATACCAATACTGGAGAACCACAGATTACAGGTAAGTAACTATTGTTCTTACCTTTTGTAATGCATTATCTGGCAGTGACTCCATCTAGCCACAGATTTCTTATTGACCAACCCATCCTCCCCGCTCTGTGAACGAATTTATAGACTTAGGGCTTTTTCACCATTCAGGGCCTTAGTTTTCACACACCAGTGGTCAGTACTCTTCGTGGCTCCACGCTTCTGGCGTGGAAAGTCGCAAATGAAACAGACATCAGCAAACTGGTGTGGCACCTATATAGGCACCGCACACATCACTTCTGACGTGGATGGCACCGCAAAGAGCTACATGGCGCCACCTACCGGTGTGCAGGGGTACTGTTCACAAAACAATTTTCGGGTCCAGTCTGACTCCTTGGGATGATCCTAAGGTAAGGAACTTGCGGCTAGATAGAGTCTCTACCAGATAAGGCATTACCGAAGATAAATAACTGTTATAATGAGGGTTCTCATCTGGAGGGCATTCATCAGGGCTGGTGAGGTCAGCGTGAAATGCTGGGGATGTAACATGTAAAGGGATTCTAGGAGGTGAGGTCACAGAGGTGTTTTGATAGTGTTTTCGAGAGAGGCCTGGATGGGCACATCTTAAACATTTGAAGTTTTTTCAAAAATTGCATGATACCCTACATGGAGAGGACTGGAATAAGTGAACTAAGTAAAAATTGGATTAAAATGTTGGAATAATGGAACTAAACGAAGGATGATATGTGATATGTGATAACTATGGCTGTGCGACTGGGTGTGGAGTGAAATGTCGCTCCACACAGCTTTGTTGCTACTTAATTGGGGCATCCCTGAAGCCGGCACCACCGGGCTGCCACTGATAGTCTGTCCTGAGGAAGGTACGGCATCAGGCAGCCGCTGTTACAGCCGTATGCACACAGCAGGCAGAAGAACGCGTGCTGTGAAGGCAGAGCATTGTCAGGAAAAGGTGCGAGCTGGGGTAGCAGCGCGGCAGAGAGAAGAGGGGTGCTGAGCAGCGTGAGTAATACACGCACGTGTTTGGCAGCAGAAGAAAAAAAAAGAAGAAAAATTAATGAGCCGCATCCAAATGATGTGAATTGAAGGGAAGGGTGGAGCTTTATTAGTTGTAGGGAAGCGTGCCATATTAAAGGGAAAATAAAGAGAATTTGCAGGGAAATAAGCAGGAGAACTCCGCGATGGCAGACAGAAAGTACAGAACAACTCAGTATACAAAAGAAAACTGTATACCAAGCACAAGAACAGCGCAGTGTACAAAACACTTTTGGTGCCGCTTTGCAGACTTACCTTTTCCTGAGTAGTTCTTCTCTCTAGAGTCTTTCTCTGTGTGACAGTGAATCCTTATAGTGGCTCATAGAAGTTACAGCAGCACCATCAAGTGGTTCCACAGTATTAACGAGTTACAACAGAACCCCACTGCAACAACGGCATCTAGTGGTTTAGTGACATGAATATAAGCCAGTCAGTAAGTGTGCCACCTGCATTACTCATGCAACAAGGATACCAGCCCATTGAATAGGAAGATTGGGTCGAAATTTAAAAAAAATTATATTTGGAAAAAGGCTATACTGATTGGTTGTTTAGACACTGAAGGTCAACATGTTTTCAAATACTTACCACAAGTCTATCGGGAAAATGGTGATGAAATTAAGGATGTGTTTAAAGAGGTTAAGTTAAGGTTACAAAACCGATTTGCTAAAACAATAAATATTTTCATGAGGCGCCATGAATTTTACACGCAACCACAGAAACCCTATGAGTCTGTTGATGATTTCGTAGATAGGTTGTGGGAACTGGCAGAAAAATGTGAATTTGGCTTGATGACTGAAGAACTATTCAGGGATCAGCTGATAGTCCAGTGTAATAGTAAAAATATGCAGGAGAGGCTCTGGGCTGTGAGCAATCCCACTCTCAAAGATGCCACCAAAATTGCCAAGGTGGTAGAGGAGTCAGAAAAATTTATGAAAGATATGCAGAAGGTCGAAGATAAGACTAACCATGATGTACCAAAAGTGGACAGCAAATCTGAGTTGGTTAATTCTGTGAATAAAAAAATGTGGATGACCTGTGCAAATTAAACCAAAGGAAGTAACAAGAAAGGAGGTAAGTCTTCAAGCTCACAAAAATCTCAAAACAATCACTCATGCTACAGGTATGGCAGTTTTTCCCACTTGAGTGATTCAAAGAATTGTTTTGCAATAGGGGAAGAGGGTCGCATCTGTGTGCAGAACTTCCAATAAAAGAGTCTTAGTTCTAGAAGAGGCCAAAGATCTCGCCGATCACAGGGTACTAATGATAGGTGAAAGAATTGAACGAGGATAAAAAAAGGAAGCTACGACCCAAAGCAGATTTCAAAATTAATAACAAACTAGTAGCTTTAATGGTGGATTCAGGCTCCCTGTATAAGATAATACCAAAACAACAGTTAGATACTACGTGGCCAGGGCCAACATTGAAAACCTCAGATGTGATGCTGAAAGGGTATCAGGGAGCTGACATTAGAGTAATGGGATAGTTCTCAGCGAAACTTGATTTCATGGGTTGAATTATGAATGGAAAAGTGTATGTGGCTGCTGATGGTCCTCCGATATTAGGTGGGTCGCACCAATATGATCTGCGCATAGTAGTGAATCCACGAGTGACCAACCAGGTAATGGTGGTTGATGAGGAAGAGTTGGACATTTTACTCAAAGAATTCAAAAACGTTTCCAAAGAAAGAATATGAGACGCGAAGGATTATTAGCACAAAATAATCCTGAGGAAAGATGCTATATCCATGCGGCATTCAGCAAGAAACGTGCCATTGACGGCGCGGGCTGAGGTAAAAACCATACTTGATCAGATGATAAAGGATAGAGTCATAGAGCAAGTGAAAGCGACACAATGGTTTTCAGCAGTTATGACAAAGACATTGGATGATTCCCTGTGATTTTGTGTAGACTTTTGTAGCCTTAATCAGGCTGTCGTTATGGATTGCTTTCCATTGCCAAACATTAACAAATTAATTTTTCAGTTGTCTGAATGCAAAGTACTTTTCAAAGCTAGATCTTAGGAGCGCCTACTACCAGGTGAAATTTCATCAGGACTCTAAATACTTAACGACATTTATTACAACAAAAGGTACCTTCCAATTCAACAGATTGCTGTTCAAGCTCTCATCAGCAGCCAGTGTATTTCAAAGACAGATGACTAAATTATTATGTGGCGTTAAGAACATGGTCTTCTTCCAGGATGACGTATTAATCTTTGGGGGAAATGTTGCACACTATAACGCTACACTGCGAGAAGTCTTGACTTGAATTTCTAAACCTGGGATTACTTTACACAAGAATAAGTGCACATTCCAGTTGGAGGAGGTCAAGTACTTAGGGTATCTCATTACAGGTGAAAGAGCAAGGCCCAAAATGAATTTGGTCAGTACGATAGTTAACGCACAAGTTCCCGACGACAAAGGCTGACCGATCATGCATGGGGCTTGTGGAGTACTATGTGAAGTTCATGAAAGACTTTGCTTATAAACTAAGCCCACTGAGGGAGTTATTAAAAAAGGAAGATAAATTTGAATGGGGAGAGGTTCAACAAAAGGCCTTTGAACAGCTCAAACTTGACATTTCACATGCTGGAATTTTGGTTCTGATTCAATATAGTCTGAATACAGTTCTCACGGTGGATGCAAGTGCAATTGGAATTTGAGCTGTGCTTGCACAAATGCATGGAAAGATGGAAAAAAATTGTAGCCTTCGTTTCTTGCCGATTGTCTGACACAGATTTTTCTTTTTACGACGATGTCACAGAGGAATTGCAGAGACGTGTGTCCATGAATAAGTGGATGTGTCCCATAGGCGATGATTTGGTCCTTAAGACAGTAAGAGAAATGCTCATGGGGGTGTGAGAAGAGAAGGTACATTTCCTGATGCAGTTAAGCCATTCCATAAGGTGGTAGGAGAGTTGTCATTGGTAGGAAATAGGCTGGTGATGAGGAATGAAAAATTTGTGCTACCGTCTGCAGTCAGAGAGAAACTCATGCGGTTGGCCCACGAGGGCATTTAGGACAAACACTGACACTCAAAAGGCTTAAGGAGACGTTTTGGTGGCTAAAGATGGGTAGTCAAGTGAAAGAGAGGATTGAAAGATGTGAGGTGTGCAAGAACTCTGAAAAAAGATTAAGGGTTGGTCTGGGAGTGACAGAGCACAATCCGCATGTGATTGAGGGGGATGTTGTGTGGGAGAAAATTTGTTTCGATTTTATAGGACCATTTATGGGTCGCCCAGAACATGAGATATGCAACAATTTTGGTTGATGCTAAGTCCAG
The DNA here is from genome assembly GCA_963921515.1 of Calotriton arnoldi. Classification (NCBI taxonomy): domain Eukaryota; kingdom Metazoa; phylum Chordata; class Amphibia; order Caudata; family Salamandridae; genus Calotriton; species Calotriton arnoldi. The sequence continues at coordinate 141,110 of CAWUFW010020429.1, read as the reverse complement.
GTGGGTGGAAGTGGTTTTATGAGATGTCAATACCAAAGCCACTATTTCTGTCCTGGGGGAGATATTCAGGAGAGAGTGAATACCTTCCAAGTTGATAACAGACAACGGCACCCAACTTGCTTCTTAAGCAATGAAAAAGTTTCTGTCTGAGGTTGGAGTTAAAAGTGTGTACCTCATTATTCAGCGCCTGTGGTAATGGACAGGTTGACAGGGGGTATCGGTTGGTAAGGGTCGCAATGGAATTGGCTTGGAAAGCTGGTCTGGATGTTCAAAGTGTAGTCAAGGACATGTTGTGGGCACAACACACGACCGTGAATTTGGCTACCGGACAGACACCCTTCAAAATGGTGCATGATAGACAGCCAGGAACCAAATTGGTTCCTTTATGTTTGCAGGATGGTGACATGAGAGATGTAGAGGGGGCGGCAGGAACATGTAAGGCAGAGCCTTTGATTAATGTGGGTGATTGGGTGAAAGTGGTGCCAGCTGGGGTGTGCGGTGGTCTGTCAAAAGTTTGTAGTACCTACAGAGTGAAAGTAGTTGGTGGAAATTGGGTAAAATAGGAAAATGGCCAGACGTGGAATTTAAGGAGAGTTGTGTTGTTTCAGAAGGATGGAAGAGGTGTGGTTAATTCTGCAAAGAGTGGTGACAGTTGTTCAGGTTGGTTGTTCATGGAAGATGTTGATTTTCAAAGAGGCCCTATGCATGACAGACCGTAAACAAGTGTTTTATTGGAGACAGTGAAGACACTATTGTGCGTGCAGCTTGGGTGAGCAGACCTCCCGCATGTTTAGGTGACTGTGTGGGGCTAAGTGGTATTTGGCTGATTGTGTGTATTGTCTCTGTGTGGGGATTGTTTCGTTGTTGTGTGTAAACTAAGATGATGATATTGAAGTATTGTGTTGTGATTACAACAATAACTTGTTTTTGGAACTTCTAGGGTAGGTTCAAAACCCTGCACTTTCTTGATCCCATTGTTCTCAGAGCTTCCTTGATAAATCGTTTAACACTTATGTCTATTGTGCACTAATATAGGGGGTTCTGCTTTTCTGATTCTTTATTATATGCCACTCTCCTACTCAGCAAGTGGTTTCCCATTAACGTTTGCTCTAAACGGGTATTTTGTGTTATATGATTGACTTACTACCTAATTTCTAGTTACTTACTTTTTAGGTCTCGCCTGGCGTTAGCAGCGCGCATGCGCTGCTCTCGCCATGCGAGGGCCTTTTTAAATCAATACGTATTCCAAGCTAGATGTGCACGCGGACGGACAGAAGATGTGCACGCGTAGGACTGGATGCTTCACTGGCGGCGTGACACTCGGGGATTTTTTTTTTTGGCTTGGCAAACTGTATTTTTCAATATTTGATGCTTTTAATAAGCAGCGCGGCATGCTGCGCTGCTTACTAAAAGCATCAAATATTGAAAAAAAAGAGTCGCCAATCTTTGATTGTGCTCATTGGAGCGAGTGTTTGCATGCTTGTTCTTTTACATATATTCAGCGTGCGCGCCTTTCGCGACTCGCTCCACATCAGCGTGCGCGCCTTTCGCGACTCGCTCCCTCATCCGCACGAAGTTTCTGCGTTTCTTGGGGATTAAGTACTGTTAGTGAATGTTAAGGTCTGCACATTTCCTGAAAGTAGGTATAAGTGTGCTTTCACGGGTGTTTGCTGGCTCAGATGTGTCTCCTTACAAATAAACAATGTGTGTGTCTGGTTGCCTGTGATCGATTACACGCCCTCTCACTCTTTGGGCTGTTCTTTCTTTCCTGCATTACTTCTCATTTAATTTTCATTCACGACCTCTTTCTCTCTCGTTCTGCATCTCTTTCATCAACACTCTCTCTCTTCCCCTTGCTTCATTGATTCCTGTCTACGTTTCTTACATTCTCTCTCCCCGGCTTCCGCTCTCCTCAAATCCACCTCTCTCAATGTCCCTCTCTTTCTCTTGCACAATGTCTCTCCTCCCTCCCTTATATGTCTCACCTCTCATCTCGTCTTCAAGTGCGCGCTCTCTGTTTCCATCTTGCCGTTTTATAACCCCCATTACGTTTCTTTCTGTCTCCCAACCTTCCTCCCTTTTCTTTTTCCTCGCTTCTCCTCGCTCTCACACTATCAGCCTCTCTCACCTCCTGTCTCTCTCTCCTAGATCTCTCTGTCACCCCCTCTCGCTCCCTATTCTATTTTTGCTTTTTTAATCTCCGCTCTGTCTTCTACTGCTCTCACTTGCTTTTTTCGCTCCATCCTTCTCTCTCTCTCTCGCCAGCCTCTCACTCTTACCCCTCTCTCTCTTTCTCTTTTTCGCATTCATACTCTTTAACTCTTTATCGTTTTCTTGTTATCTTTTTCTTTCTCGCTCTCTTCTTCCTTTTACATCTTCTCTCCCATCTCACCGTCTTTCTCTCTGGCTCTATCCCCCTCTTAATCTCCCTCTCTCTATTACTCTATGGCTTTAGCTATCTTTTCTCCCCGTGGTTCCTCACTTAACACCACCTCTCACTCTCCTCTCACCTCCTCACTCTTCCTCCTATATTCCTGTGTCTGCCATTTCTCTCTCGCTCTCACTTTCTCGTGCAGCCCGTCTCTCTCTGTCTCCAGCGCTCTCTGCAGCCTGTCTCTCCCTCTCTTTACCTCCTCTCTCCCCCGGGTTCCCCATCCGACCCACCCAGCCCGGCAGTCGCCTCAGCAGGTCCCACAGGTTGTTTTTCTCGTGGTCGCAACCCTTCTGCACAACGCCTGCTCCCCTCGCAAAGATTTAAATTTCGCGGATGAATTACCATACACTGGTTGCCTGGTAACTAAACGCAAGCCGGGCTAAGAATATGCCAGCTTTTTGTGTTCTCATTAATAAAAATGCCACTCTGACACAGCAGCATGACTTTGGCTCACTGCAGCTTCTCTAAACGCCTCCTGAGAATCCCCCCTGACTCCGCATTTAATTACAGATGATCAGGAAAGCTTGAACAGTGCAGCTCTGCTAATCTGTCTCACTAAAAGCAACGCGCAAAATATCGGCGCCTGCGAAGTTCCACTTTTAATAACAAACCGTCCGTCTTCTGCTTTCTGGGACCTGCGATCTATGCTGAAAGCGTAAATATTAATAACACCCCAGCAGCATGCTGCTTTTTGAGACAGGAGTTCTACGCGGAAAGCGTAAATAATAATAACGACCCGACTGTCGCGTGAGCTCTACGCTAACCGTAAATAACCAGCATTAAAAATGCAATAGGTCTCGCCTTTCATTAAGTTAAAGCCATTTGCTTTGCTATACAATACCATTAGCAAAGCAAATGGCTTTAACTTGATCAAAGGCGAGACCTATTGCATTTTCAATGCTTGTTTACCTTTAGACTCTAGCTCTAGTTAATTTTTAACTTTTATTTTCTTTGGTAGCAGCTTGCCATAAGCTCATTACGACCTTTCTGTAACTCATCCTTGCAGAGTCACGGGGTAGGTTCTAAAACCCGTGTTTGACAGAATTATACTGTGTAGCTCTCATATGGCCTCCACGCATTTGTGTTTCTGGTTAAATCATTTCATGTGTACCAATTTAGTGGAAGTTACTTGAAGATCCCCATCTTACTCCGGCTGACTATTGGGCCAGTGGACCCCTGATCCACTCTGGGGAAACACTCCAGACCTTAAGAAATGCTCTGTTCAATTATCTACTTATGCTTATTCACAAAGGAAAGATGGAAACAATGTAAGTTCTGCCTTTTACTACTCTATAGTTGGTTACTACCACAACCATTATATGTATGCTGATTATTTTATATAATGTTTATCCAGTTCTTTCACTTCCCTTAAAATATATGAATGACCTGAGGATCTTCGACCCAGGACTCATAGTTTACACTGCTACAAGCAGTCTACCTTTCAGCTTGGGCGTCTGATGACCATTTCTAGGTCAGTATTATATATGAGATATACCTAATATTAGGCTTTCACTTGGACCTCTAAATACATAACACTGATTATTTTTGCCAAACTTTTTGTTGGGTTTTGTAGAGCATAACAAAAGGTGCACAAATGGGTGCCCAGTGCAAACAAAGAAACATAGCGGAAGGACAATAGTACATCAAATATTTCCACAATAGAGAATGAGGACAATGAGAGGAAGGACATCGGTGCATCAACAAGTTGGCGAGCATGGCAAGTCAAATCATTCACATTAATGATTTTGAGATAAGGACACAGTATCAGCCCCATCATGCACATCTAGTCCACGTGCCATCCAGAAACCCCACACTTTACAAAACGTACGCGGACATCCCCATCTCTTATATGTTACTCTTTCCGCTGCCATACAGAGGTCCATTCTGCCATAGCAGGTGTGTCAGGGGCTCCCCAATGTTTGGCCAGGTCCCTTTTTGCTACCACTAAGCCCAAATTACACAATATTAGTTTTAAAAGTGGGAGGTCTGGATCATTGGATATAACTAAAAGCACGTACTTAGGTTCTTCGGGTAGTGACGTCCTTAGTACTGTGCTTAGATCCAGAAGTACATTTTGCCCGAATGAGTGAATGACTGGGCATGTCCATAGTATGTGGAAGCAGTCCCTTCTACTCCCCCTATATTGCAGGCACTTTGGAGAAGCTGCTCTGCCTATTTTGTGGAGGCGGACTCTGTCAAAGTAAGTCCTATGTAGGTTTTTGAGCTGGATAAGTTGCAGTCTAGATTTAATCACAACCTCTTGTGGGAACATTAACGCTGCTTCCCAATCTAAATCTTCTAGTTCACCAACATCAGTTTCCCATGTGGTCCTTAATTTTAATAGGGTGTCAGGTATATTAGTGTTAATGGTTTTATAGATGTAAGAGACTGCTTTTTCTTGTAACTCCCATTAAAAGCATACCCTCTAGGGGAGCATATTCCAGAAGGTCTGTGGGGATGTTTTCTGCTATCCAGGCATGAGCGAGCTGTAAATATTTATAGTGTTGTTTGTCATGGAGTTGAAATTCCTTCTGGAGGGACGAAAAGGGCATCAAGGCACCCCCTCCAATCAGGTCACCCACTTTGGAGATACCGATATGGTCCCAGGCTGCAAACCCCATCAGTTTCCCTATTTCGTTAAGGCATCGTCCCACCCTTAGTGGAGATTCCCGGGTGATCTTTAGTTTCCATCCCAGACATTTGCTAGCCCTGCACCACGCTTCAAGAGTCACTTGGGTAGATGGTAGTAGGCCATTTGTTTCCCCCCCCCCCCTCCCCAGAGATAATGGTGGAATCGCCATGTTTCAAATTGCGTCCTTTCTAAGGCGTAGGCGGGGTGATTGCAATCCGGCCCCAGTCATTTATTGCTATTAAATGGGATGCCCAGTAGTAAGCCTGTTGTATAAATTGCTCTGCAGTGTTCGGAGAGCTATTCTAGGGGTCCCGTTTTTCCACAGCAGTTTCCGAAGTTCACCATCAATTTTGACAAAAATGTAATTGTGGTTTTTCTTAATATGTGTTTTGTAGGGTCTATAAAAATTTGAATAGTGATCATTTTAAACATCGCTGCCCTACCTAATATTGTTAGGGGGAGTTTCTTCCAACGGCCAGCATCCATATGAAGTTCGGCCACACCGTCCTAACATTATGTTCTATGAATGAATGAATCAGCATTTCTTAAGCGCGTGGTTACCCGTAGGCATCCCAGCGCTGCTAGCAGTGCAATCGCAAACTTCAGGCAGAGTTAGGGAAACAGAAAGGTTTTAATTTGTTTTCGAAAGGTCAGATAATTAGCCTCAAGACGAATCTGGGGGGGAAGGCGGTTCCATAATTTAGCAACATTATAAGAAAAAAGACGTCCTCCACTACGTGATCTTCTAATTTTAGGAACTGCCGCCAAATGTTTACTGTCCGACCGCAAGGCCCTATTAGAACAATAGGGCAGAATAATAGGGCGGATGATAGGCGGTCCCTTGCCTGATAGTGCCTTGTGTGCAATGCACAGAGCCTTAAACTTAATTCTTTCCTGAATAGGAAGCCAGTGGAGAGTAGCAAGGGCAAGCTTTGCCGATTGCCGATTAGAAGTATTCAGGCGCATGCGTGCCGCGCAATTTTGCACAGTCTGTAGCTTTTTTGTAGTAAAGCGTGGGGCTCCTAAATAAAGGGCATTGTCATAATCAAGCCAGGAAAGAATCAATGCCTGAACCATCAGTCTTCTGGCAGGGAAAGGCAGCAAAGGGAGAATTTTTCGCATCATCCGCAAAATCCCATAGCAACTAGCTGCCACCTTCCGTGCTTGCTCCTTAAAATCTAGATTGTGGTCCAGCCAGATGCCCAGACTCTTAATCTGGTCTTGGGGGGGGCAGGGCCAAAGCAACTAGGCCAAAACGATCCTACGTTCAAAGTAGGAGACTTACCCAGGAGCATCAGCTCCGTCTTGGCCCCATTAAGCTTCAGGTAAGCATCTCTCATGGTCGGTTGTGGTATAGATCCCTAAGTACCGGAATCCCTCCCTAGTCACGCTGAGCCTCCCAGGTAGATCTGTCAAGTCTAAATGTCCTCCGATAGGCAAAAGAACGGATTTGTCCCAATTTATTGAATACCCAGAATGGGCCCCATACTGCTCAGTGGTGTGGAGGACAGCGGGTATCGACTCCATAAGTCGGGTCAGATCTAGCAGGATATCATCCGCCTATAATGAGAACTTTTCTTCTGGGATCGGGGAGCCCTTCATTTGGAAACACCTGATGTGAGGGTGTGCACGAACCGCACATGCCAGTGGCTCCAGAGTCAAGAGGCAAACAGGAGGGGGGGGGGCGTGATAGGGGGCAGCCCTGATGAGTCCCTCTCCTGATAGGAAACTGATGACAACAGTCCATTGACTCTTACGGCTGCTGTGGGCTTCTTGTAGAGTAGACCAACCCAGTCCATGAACTGTGGTCCAAACCCCATTATCATCAGAGTTTGTATCATGAAAGGCCAGTGTAAGCATCCAAGGAGACACATACTTGAGGATCTTTTCTAGTCTGGAGTTCCATCATCCAGTTATGGAGCCTACGAAGATTCCCTCTGGTGGAACGTTTGGGCATAAAGCCGGACTGGTCTTTATGGACCAAAGGAGAAATAACCCTTATAAGTCTAGTGGGCCAGGAAGGTGGCCAGAACCTTGGTTTCTATATTGATCAATGAAATTGGCTGATAAGAACTGCAGGCAGTAGGGGTGCTTCCTGGCCTTATGTATGACCACGATCGTGGCTCTGCGCATGTCAGGTGGGAGGATGCCATCCTCCCTTGCTGTTGGGTATAGGTGAAGCAAGTGGGGAGCCAGGATGTCTACCTGCTTTTTAAAAAATTCAGCTCGGAGGCCATTAGGTCCCGCGGTTCAGCTTGAGTTTACTTGGGATATGGCAGCCTGTACTTCAGCTAGGGTCATATCTGCTTCCAGGGTCATGCTGTCCTCACCAGAGAAAATCGGTAAGTTTATGTCAGTTAGGTAGCCTTTTATCTGGGCAGTATCCATTAGGGGGCGGCCTTTATAAAGGGTCTCATAAAACTTCAGAAATTTCTCAGTTCTTTCCCTATCCGTGTTATACAGGTTGCCCTCCACCCCTTGTATCTGGTGGACCCATCGAGTCTCCATTTCTCGGAGGGTCAGCCAGGTCAACAATTTCTCAGCTTTATCACCGGCATCATAGAGACAATGTTGCGTAGCTGCATTTGGCTGCGTGCCTCATCAGTGGCCAGCGCTATATATTGGGCTCGTAGGCCTTTAACCCGTCTCACCAGTAGGGGAGGGGGTCAGTTAATGTACGTTTCTCACCTCCACCTTTAAGAGTCGTTCGTCCACACCTCTAACAGTCTTCTTTTTCTTGAAGGCGATAATATTCTGTATCCTGTCACACATTAATGCTTTATATGCCTCCTTTAGTATAGTGGCCGATACAACAGCGTCCTTATTTTCTAGGAAATAGGTTTCGGATTCTGTATGGTTCTCTCGTAAGGTGGTCTCATCCCTCAGTGCCCAGTCGTTTAGCTTCCAGTCCCTATTGGTCTCGTGAGGTCTCTGCCCTGTCGTTATCCAGAGTGGGGAATGATCAGATAAGTCTTCAGTAAGATCCAGCTCAGTGTATCGTGCCCACCTCACCTGCTGGTGTAAATACATAATCCAGTCTGGAGTACACTTTGTGCATCCCTGAGTAGTATGAGTAGCCTCTGTCATGTGGGTGATGTCGCCTCCATAGGTCTGTGAGCCCCAATGTGTCCACAAAACAAGCCAGGGATGTGGTATTACCCAGGATGGGTGTTACCCCCCTGATCTGTCCTGGTCTGGGATCATCACATTGTTAAAATCACCCTAAGGATGTGGAAAGCAGGTTCGGCTTCCAACAGGATTTCACTGAGTTTATTTAAAATGTATTTTTGGAGGCGGGGGGGCTTAGACGCTAACAATAGTAACATTCAGTCGTCCCCAAATGCCCTGGACAGCAGTATATGTCCTATATGGATCCAACCAAGATTTTTGTAGGTGAAAGGAGGGGGGGGCAATACGTCCGGATCAGGATCGCCACTACTTGGTTCCCCAACGTGAGCCCTGCTTGTGCTAGCATAATGTATGCTCAAGTGGCCAGGAAGTGACGTTGGGTTCGCCTGAGATGCGTCTCCTGCAGTAAGACAACATCCGGTTTCTGGCACTTAACATATGAAGTTACCAGACCGCTCTTAATTCTGTTGCCCAGCCCATTGGCATTCCAAATAAGGATGGACCGTTGCTTAGCTGGATCATCGACATGCATTACGCTCGATAAAGTGTAGTTTGATTCCCGTCATCATAGTGAGATATACAATCTGTGTGTCCCTATGTCCTCCCGCCGGTCAAACAAATCAAGTAACATGTTAAACAATACAAACATAACAATAGAACTGCGACCCATTCCCCCCCCCGCACACACACACACCTCCATAGCACAGAAGGTAACCGCGTTGCAGGTCCAGCCTGGCGGGTCTGTAGCCCCCTCGATCCCTAACTACCTAAATAAAGACAAAAGCACAAATTAAACATAAGAAACAGAAAAGAAGAAAATTGCTCTTGCAATCTCTGTTAGCCTGTCTTTGGGTCAGAGAGGGGATCACCATCTTGTTGTTGAACGGTCGCCTTACCAGTCGATCCTACTCACCCCCGAAGAATAACACTGAAACCAACTGACTCTCCTCATTTACCACCCAACCACTCTCTACAGTCACACTCACACTTCGAAAGCGAGTCACCGTGGGGTGTTGATCCGTACGCTCCCCGGACTTCAAATCAACCATCAGTCTTAAGAGTCTATCAGTACATCGCTGTCTGTCTGCACCAATACAGGATCCTTAGTTGATCCGATCATGTTGCGATCCAGTTTGTCCTCAATGGGCCGTTGGACATTCTTCTCCCCTCTACCAGACAAGGACAGCTGGCTTCCCCTCTATACCCCCGTCCGAGTCAGACGGTGATTGTTTCGCTGTTGCTACCCCAGTCCGGTCAGCATGAGACCTGTTCGTGGGGCTGCTGGTGCGTACTGTACGCTTCCACCTGGTGGACTAATGTTTTGGCCGTGCCCCAGCGCATCTCTCTCTACCGGATCCTCCCTAACTTTCGGTCGGAGCAGGGGCCTCTCCTCTAGCCAGGTCCTTGCCTCCGGCATGGTAAAGAAGGACTTTCCATTCGCGAGTACCTTTATGTTTGGCAGGGAAAAGTAGCCTATATTGCATTTGTGAGGCACGGAGTTTCGCCTTAACTGCGTCAAAAGACCTGCGTTGCTTCTAGACTTTGCGGGAATAGTCGGGAAATATTATTATTGTGGAGGAATCCAACTTAATTTCATCTAGTCTTCATGCTTCCCGGAGTAATGTGTCCTGGTCTTGGAAGTTCAGGAGCCAAGCTATTATTGCATGCAGTGGTGCGCCCGGAGGTGCCTTGGGTGCCAGTGCTCTATGGGCACTTTCTCTAACAAAGCAAGTAGAGAAGGTGGTTACAGAGAAGGTGTCCTGAAACCAATTGCCCAAGAAGTCTGACATTTTGGTCCCTTCGCTCCCTACTGGAAACCCACCAGTCTCAGATTGCTCTGCTGCGGGCGGCTTTCGGCATCCTTTACTCTCCATAGTAGATTTTTAGTGGCATCCTTCACGTTTATCAGGCCCCTGTTCATAGCTTTGGCGGTGTCTTCCACTTCAAATATTCTTCCCACCGCTGCCGTGACACATTTTACCACATTGCGAAGGTCCTGTCTCAGGAATGAGACTTCCAAGCGGACCTCCCCAATTCTTGATTCCCGTGCCACCCTAGACTGGTTGATGGCATTTAATAATGCTGCATTGTCTGGTGTCGGTGAGGTTGTGTCATCATTCGGGGTGGAATTGGTTTCCCTAGCATATTTGCCGATCTTACCCTGACAGGAAGATTGAAGATCTTTGTCTTTAGCCATAGCGCCGGGACACTGAGTATGAGAGCAGCTGATAGTGAGGAGGGTCGGGTGGATGACGGCCAGAGGGGCCGGCGTGGATCAGGAATCCGAGGTCTCTGTATTGGCCGTTGCCTGAATCTCCACCAACGGATCAACTGTAGTGGGATTATAAAATGGCCACGCTTCTAACCAAAGTGAGCTCAGAGAACAGTCAGATAAGCCCATTCACTCCAGGCACAAAGAGGCAACAATACTGTGTGGCACTCATTCTATCCTAGAGGATTTGAGCCCTTGGTGTGAGTAGTGCGAAGGGTGGTGCAGTCCGTAGGCCCCACTCGCCCTCTGGGGCTCAGGGCAATCAATCACGCCAACCTCACCCCAGATCCAGTGAGCCAGAGATCTCAGGACAAAGTAGCAGGCCTCAGTGGCTTAAAGTGCAACAAGGAGAAACAATACGGCCCCTGCGCAATGCTCTCCACCACTGACAATTAACAATGCCAGTTTTATATACCCCGCCGGGTACCTCTTGCCCACACCGAGAGTCCTGTCTCCACTCAAGGCGGCCCGCGGAGCATCCTCAAGGCAGCTGTCCTTGCTCCATCTGGCCTTCGCCACCACAGGCCTGTCAGCTCCGCTGTTTTCCCCCCAGGGCACCGCGACCGCAATGGGGCTGCCTCCACGCCAATTACCACCTCCTTGGCAATCTCCTCTGCTTCCAGTTCACTGGAGGATTAGGGCTCTTACAATCTCATTCCGGTAGGGGGTTGGAATTGAAAAGGAGGGGCACCAGAAACCTGTCCGAGTGGGCCCGTGCGGCTCCCCCGGCTGGGACCCCGGGGCCCGCTGCCCGCCTCGGGGGAGCTACTGTAGGTTCCACAATCCCCTGATTAGGTGGCCACCATCTGCCGTACGAGGCATTGCCTAGCGCTGGTTGTAGAAATGGTTATGGCGCTCAGCGGACCCTCCATTTCCCAGAGGTAGTCGACGCACCATGCGCGGGAGTAGCCTGAGCAGCCACTCCCCTCCTTCAGGCACCCACCGGTCCTCAGTCGCACCACTGCCGCTTCTTAGAGAAGTGTCAAGACCCTGGGACGCCAGCCCGAGCTCCGGTCTCCACACACGTTGCTGCGATGATCCGCTCCCGGCTCTCGCGACTGTGTCACCATACGTGATCAGGCCCCAGTCTGCCTCAGTCCGGTTAGGAGATGGAAGAGGGGTGATACCCTGGGGTATTACCCCGCTGAACCGTAGCGGGTTTCCCCCATAGCAAGTCCCAGGGGGCACCATATGAATCGTCCGGGACTACCTCTCGCATCTCAGGCCTCTGGCCTCAGCATCCGCCATTTTGACACGCTGCAGTTGAGCGGAATGCCCAGCAGCTTCGTTATTCCCAGCTTCAAGCGGTCTACCTGGTGCAGGGGGCTGAGTAGCAAGATTTGTAAGAGTCGATTATAACAGGGGACACAAGATTAACGCAGGATGAGAAAGGGCCTGGTCGTAGGCCCGCTCGGGCACGTCTAGCCCGCCATCTTGTCGGCCACGTCCCCCATTACACTAATTGTTATTCCTCTCCCTAGCTTTATCATTTTATATTGGGAGAACCAAATGTACTGAGGATTACTCTATGTAAGTTTCTTCCATACATCTTATCGTATGTTTTACCATTCATTTAAACACCATTAGGTTAGTGGTGTTTTCTGACTTTATGATACCTTCACCGCTTGTAATTTCTATGATAGTAATTTCACTTGTTTTTTTACTTTGTTTTTTATGACTCGATGATGGTGGGTCACCCTTACTGATAACTATTATCACAAGGTTTTCTTGGGACTGGCGTCTTGCACCACTTGGATGGGGGGGGTCACTATGTCTTTCTCCCTCCTACCACCAGGGTGTGTCACGGTGTACGTCTGCTATGGGTGCCTGGTTCTTCTCTAAGTCCCTCTTCCTCAAATTCTACAAGATTTTGAAAATGTTTATTATCCCGGTTTGATTGCAATTTTGTATACTTACAGCCTTGAAAAAGTTACTTTTATCTGTTGTTATGATGCCATAGGCACAATGGATTACTGATTCTCTACGTATCAATAAATCCTTCATACTGAATTTTCTACATACCCTACTTGGTGGACTCTGACTTGTCAGACTTCTCTTTTTAAGTGCTGTGGTATCTCTATTTTATCTCAGTTTGTATAGTGGACCCTTGGGTTTGTTGTTGTTTGTACCTGTTATTAGTAGGGTACATGATACCAAGAAAGCACCAACAAAAGTTATATGCTCATTATACTATACCCATAGTATTCTATTCCAATAGGCGGAGTGATTGGTATACCACTACTACCTTTCTGATTTCTATTTAACATTCAGATAAGTGTTTACCTTTATCATATTGCACATTCCCACAACAATTACAGAAGGCAGAGAAGCACAACAGTTGAGACAAGAACTTGTTGCACATTAAAGCTTCCTGTATTGGATAATATTTGGGTCCTTCAATCCTCCGCACACAATTTTCTCTCCTTGGCAACGCTTATGTGCACTCCTGTATTCCTATGGGATACAGCTAAATGTGTTTTTAATACAAACTACTGACCACCTTATTGGGGAATATGAAAATGCGGGTAATTAGCTGTTGTGCGTCACTAACAATCCTGGGGTCACCTGCATGTGGTTGGATTTATTGCCTCTCTAAAGAACCATTCTTTACAATTACTGCCGATTTATAGATACAAAGTTGTACCTAGTATGAAATTAAAAAAAAAGTGAAAGTACATTAATTGATTTGAGATTAGAGATGCATAGAACCACCCAACAGTGTGCCATACCGTCCTAAGCCTGGTGTGGAAGCCTTACAACTTGAGAGATCTGCTTCACCTGTCCAGCTTGTTTGCCAGTTGGAGGCATGAAGCTATCATGCTTTGTAATCCCTGAAGACAACAGATGGCTCTGATCCTTGTGCGTTAAGTTGTGAAGTGGAAGGAAATCGTCTGGGCCCCATTTTTACTTGAGGCAGCCTTACTAATCAGATGCACTTGTAGCTGTTTGCTTTTCGTTTATTTTTCAAATGTTGTAAGCCCTTACTTTATTCTCTTGTTATCTATGCTTTATTCTACTTCCTGTAGGTGTCTCTAAGACATTGGAGCCAGTCACTGGGCAACTCAGTAACACGATCACTGCCAAGCTGACAGCTGTGGAGGGGCAGCTGAAGGAGAGTGTGTGCAAAATGGTCAAATCCAAGGTAAGGAATAAATGAGAGCAAAGGAATGGGGAACAGAAGAGATCTTGTGAAACTGAAAATAAAAAATGTATGAGAAAGCTAGCAGGATTCCAGGCACAGTTTATTGAATTAACTTGGGATCCAAAACCAAAGTAGTAAAAGGCTCTGAAGTAACAGGTGCTTGAGGGAGAGATAGATGGACACTTCTACATTAGGAAAGCAGAGGGAAGGAAAGGCTGAATAAAGGTAGTACCCAGTAGGGAGAGATACCTTAAGTAGCTTAACGAAGACCGGCTCTGAACTAAGGGAGCACACTTACTTGCAAAGTACTTGAAAGAGCCCAAAGGAGAGTAACAGAGTGAGAAAAAGCTTAATTATAGAATGTGCTGTGAAGAGACCTGACCGTGTATTTTTTTCACCCATATGCACCTAGACCGGTACCAGTTTTTAAGTTGATCAATGTGAAATGGAAGTTACTTTGTACTTGCTTACTTGGTGTCATTACCCTGCTGGTGTTTCTCTTACCTTTTTTCTGTTTTCTTTTTCCACACAATCTTAGCTAAAATGCATAAGATTCATACCTTTAGTGGTGTGTCTGAAACAAGATGTAACAGCTGATCTTACGAATACTGTCTGCCCTGTCTGGGTAACATAGTCTTCTGTAACAAATTTACGTCTTACTTGCCATCAAAGCAGCAGGGTCTTTAAATACGTTGTTGGCTTTCCCACTGCAATTGGACTTTGTGGTACCAATATGATAGACGGTGAGGTAAAGCACTCCTCACTTCCTGGTCCCATAACTGCAGCTAAAGTTACCACATCTCCTGTAACTCAGATGGATTACGCCTATGATTCGAACTCATGACCCATGTAAAACTTGACTTGGTATTTTTGTTCCTTTCACACAATCCTACTTACTTGCACTTTCTCGTTTGGAGTGCCCTGCTTGTTTCCTCTTCCTGGAGCGGGCTGCCGTAATTGGGCTCCCTGTACATTGTTGCTCTTTGCAGTCTAGTTCTCAGAAACTCACAAACATGTCCAGGGACATAAGAGTGGCAGGCGTGCAGCCGTGTAGCAGGTGTGCTGTAGCGGCTGTGGTGCAGGGTGCTGTCTGCACCCTGCTGGGCAGAACACAGGAGATGCTACCCGTTTTAAATGTTCCCAGTATCAGCTAAGCAGAGAAGTGCTTCTTGTCCAGTATTATAGCTTTCATAGATTCGCATGCTTGAATCATTCTTCATTGTGAAAATGGGAGTCCCACAGGATAATTAGAAAGCAGTAGAGTTTAATACTCAGGATGTCAGAATCAACAAAGAAAGGACTTTTCAGACCTTGTGGAACATGTGGGAAGAAAAGACTACACTCAGAAGACCCACACAAGGAGTGTATAATGCACTGCCTATATCCTTAACACAATGTAAAGGACTGTAAAATATGCTGTACCGTTTACTTTTTATTCTAAGACACTGAAGGATAGAGTGGTGAGGCTTCTTACATGGCTCCAAAAACTGAAATCTAAAGAGGCGCAAATTTCTGAGGAGGATAGTGAAGATTCCTCAAAAACAGAAATGAAGTCATGAAAGAGAGAAAGATCAGATGCCTTCAGAATCACCCAAAACTGCATTAAAAAAGACCCATCATGGGTCTTTAGGAGAGCATTGAACATCAGGAGACCGCTCTCAGATAGAAAAAGGAGAAAGGCTCCTCAGAAAACATAAAAACTGAGCCTACCACTCCTTCGCCTATTCTGGCATTTCAATGGAAGAAGCCCTCCTCAGTGCCTTCAATGGAAAAATCTGTCTTATCGGTAACTAGCAAATCAACCTTAAAATCAGTGACTACGGCAACAATGATTCAAGCATGTGCATCTATGAAAGACGCCAATACTCGAACTACAGCTTCAATGGCATGTATTACTGTAGATACACATGCTCTGCATACTCCTGCCATCTAGTGTTGGGTTCAGAGTTGTACAAATTGTTTTTCTTCGAAGAATTGTTTCCAGTCACGAGGTAGCGTGACTCCTCGTCTCTGTGATACTGTGCATAGACTCCTTTGTTAGATTGTTTTCTCTCCGTCGGGTTTGGGCATGTGTGCCTCTCCTCCTTGTTCGGCTACTGTTTGATCCTATCCTGTCTTGGACTGTATAGTTCTTTCGATCGCGCCTTTCCATTTCTGCACTGCTTTAAATTCGTCAGATCGGTTACCGACCAATCGCCCCTCTGGGCGCCGCCCGTCTCGGACTTTCTCTCCACGAGCACTGTCTGCACTGAAAATGTGTTCTGATAGAAAGGACACCTTTTCAATTTTGCCCTCAGTGTCACGTTAAGTACCAGCATCTTGTGTGCAATCCCTACCTTTCGCCCGATCGTCGTGAAGCCGATTGTGGCACCTGCAAGTCTTTCCGCTCGAGAAAGACTCTCTGGGATTGGATGGCGCATTGGCTGGAAATGTCTCGTCGCTCCGATGAGGAAACTCCCAACATTTTCGGAAAAGAGCATGCCCAGGAAGAGCATGCTGCAGAGGAAGAAGAGCCCTTGTGTATTGAAGAGACTTCTGGCTCCGACGTGGGGGACTAATTGGAGTACAACTTGCCACTCGGACAGCGCGCGAGTGCCATCGACTCTGGCCCTCCAGCTAAATAAACATCCAAATCTTCACCCTTTCTATTACTAGAGGTCGCCAGACCGCCACTGCCACCTGTCCTTGATCGGATCCGAAAAGACACTTTGGCTGCCCTACCCTCTGGCCCGGCACCAAAACTATCTACCAAGGTTAAATCCTCTGTATCGACCTCGGATCGGGCAAATGCCTCTGTATCCTCCCAGTCTTTGGAACCGACCCTGCCTATGACTGCTTCTGCCTAGGTGCCGGCCAACAAACATCTTTCGGCTTCGAAATCTTAAGTTCCGAAACTAGCTAAATCCTCGAAGCACTCTTTGGTTCCGAAATCATCGGAACCGAAAATTTCGAAACATTCCCCAGTTTTTATGTCTCCTGTTGAACCTGTCCTCGAAACTGTGGATATTCGACAAAGGAAAATCCAGATTCAACAAGGAACTGGAAGAATAGTGGACTCTCTGCCACCAAAGAGACAATTGACTTTAGAGGAGGATTTGGACACTCCTGTGCCACAAAAGAAGAGGTCGAAGACCCTGCTACCAGTCCTACTCATCATCCTCAAACTCCACCATCTCCACCTTCCTGTCATGTATCTCCACATCATGATCCAATAGATGCTACACCTCCAGGTTCAACTAGATCACACACTGGGAATGGTGGACCCATGGGACACTTATGATACTGATCCCATGAAACCTAATGATCCGGATCTATATCCAGCTAGACCCTCCCCTCCTGAGGATGCTAGTGCCTACCAACAGGTTATTGCCAGGGCACCTACCTACAATGGTGTCCAATGACATAAATAATCTTTAGAGGAAGTCTTCCTTTTTGACACCCTATCTTCTACACACCAGGACATGCAGTATTTACCTATGCTCCCTGGTATGTTGCGCCACGCTGAGGATATTATCTGAAAGAGACACGTTAGTGACAGATTCCTTACCTTAGAATATCCCCAGGCGTCAGGCTGGATCCGGAAAGTTTTTGCGTAGGAGTACCCTTGCGCGTCGGTAGGCGGCGTCGTGCGGCTCCGCGTCCGTCGTCTGCGTCGTGATCGCCGGGATGACGTCGCGGGCAGTACTTAGACGCCGCCCCTGTGCGCTGACGTCAGTTCTTCTTTTTCCGCGCCAGTAAGCGCAGATCCGGGAAGAGCAGTGCCCTAGTCAATTTTTGACTAACTTTTTTTGTGAATTTTTTCACTGTTTCTTTTCGAGTCTATCGACTCCTAGGTGTCGTAGGGATGCCCGGCTTCAAGCCATGCGACGCCTGTGGTCGAATGATGTCGATCACGGACCCGCATCTAGAGTGTCTCTTCTGTCTCGGCCGAGACCACGACACGAAGTCGTGCCCTGACTGCCGGAAACTTCACCCGAAGGCTTTGCGAGAGCGGTCTCGAAAGCTACTCGAGGTCCGGCAGTCGGCTCCGCGCCGCACCAAGCCCCGGTCCCGGGAGAGGTCGAGGGGCTGGTCGCGGAGTCCCCGCCGGTCGTCGGAGTCTAAGTCTTCGCGCTCCTCGGGTAAGTCGAAGCACAAAAAGTCTAAGAAGCATCATCGCTCTAAGACTTCGCCTCGCCGGTCTCGCGACTCAGCTGAGGCCCCTGTCGGCACCGTCCCCGCCGCCCCGGACGTGCCTGTGGAGCCGCCCCCGCATTACCCGTCCTTTCCGGGTTCGGGGGCGACTCCGGCCGAGATACTAGGAATTCCTGTCGGCCATGGCCCGCCTCTTCGGGCCTCAAGGTCCCTCCGGTGCGCCTTCGGGCCTCGCGGGCCCTGATGGGGTTGCTCCGGCGTCGCCGACGACTCCGGTCCCGGCGCCGCCTGTCCCGCCAGCCTTCATCCCGGCCTCGGCTCCGGCCCCGGCCTCGATCCCGGCTCCGGTGGTACCGCAACCCCCATCGACGCCGGTTGACCTAACCACGCTTCAGCCGACGCCGATGTCCCCGGTGCCGTTCCTGACGCCGTCCGGGGCTCCGGACGGCGTCGTTCCCCGGCTCTCTCCGGCTCCAGACATGGAGCCGGACCGACGTCGCTCGACTCCGGAGCCGATGAGACCTTGGGTCCCAAATGTCCCTCCTCCTCCATATTTTGAACCAGAGGAGGACCAGAGGAGGAGCTGGGAGGGGTCGGAAGACCTTCTCACACAACAGTGTGAGTATGATCAGGACTGGGCTGAGGAACTTGGGGATGCCAGTGGTCTAGACACTTCCCCTGACACTGGCATGCTGTCTCCTCCCGTGGCTACGGAGGAGGGAGCTAATTTCGCAACGGTGTTGCGTAGAGCAGCTGGAGCCTTGCACCTCCAATTGCCTACTGTGGCTGTCAGGACTAATCTCCTGACGGAAGTGCTTCAGCCGGCAGCTTCCTCCACGGAGACTGTGCTGCCGTTTAATGATGCACTCACTGACGTTCTTTTGGGCGCCTGGTCCAAGCCCACCACAGGGGCTCCTGTGGATAGGAACGTGGCCCGACGCCATCGCCCTGCTCCGGGTGATCCCTTGTATCTCTCCCAACATCCCACTCCCTAGAGCTTGGTTGTCCAAGCCTCTGCCTCCCAAACCGCCTTCCCTACCGCCCCTCTGGATAGGGAATCCAAACGCCTGGACCAATTTGGGAAGAAGGCTTTTTCTTCCTCCAGTGCTGGCTTGCGGTCCGTCAACACCGCTTGCCTTTTGGGCCGATATACCCACTCCCTGTGGGATTCGGTGGCGGCTGTTTTGCCACAGTGTTCTGAGGAGGTCCAGACACTGCTTACCCGCGCCATTGCGGAAGGAAGAGATGCGGCTAAATACACCATACGTTGTGGCCTTGATACCGCCGACTCGCTGGGCAGATCGCTTGCAACGACGGTGGCGCTACGTCGCCACGCCTGGCTGAGGACAACTAGTTTCTCGGGCGATGTCCAGAATACACTCATGGACATGCCCTTTGACGGAGTCGGTCTTTTTGGTTCCAAGGCAGACCATGCGCTGGAGCGTTTTAAGGACTCACGGGCTACTGCCAAGTCCCTGGGCCTTTCTGTTGTGCGCCCTCCGCAAACCTCTGCTTTTCGCCCCTTTCGTGGCCACGGAAGGGCGCCCAGTCACGTCAGCTGCCCAGCCACCGGCCCGCGCAGCAAGCGTCTTCGCGTGGCCGAGGGCGTGGATACCGCCGAGGCGGTTCGGGCAACCAGCGTGCGGGTCAGGCCACTACCTCCAACCCGTCGGCGGCCTCCAAGCCCTCCTAGTCCCTCCTTTCAGGTGCACAGCACGCCAGTAGGGGGCAGGGTCCGCCATCACCTTCACCACTGGCTTCCCATCACCTCGGACAGGTGGGTCTTGGACATTGTCCGAAGGGGCTACTCCCTCCCCTTCGAGACCACCCCCCCAGCCATGCCACCTCAATTCCACCGCATGTCAGGGGATCACTTGGTGCTTCTGCAGAAGGAAGTCACGGCCCTCTTGGCCAAGAGGGCCATCGAGCATGTTCCGACCCCAGAAGTAGGGCGTGGTTGCTACTCCCACTACTTTCTGGTGCCCAAAAAGGACAAGGAGGACATGCGTCCTATCTTGGACCTCTGGAACGTCAATCGCTTCCTCCGGAAGGAGAAGTTCAAGATGCTCACCCTAGCTCAGGTCTTGACTGCCCTCGACCCTGGAGACTGGATGGTAGCGTTAGACATGCAGGACGCTTATCTCCACATCCCCGTCCTGCCGGCCCACCGGCGTTACCTACGGTTCACGGTAGGCCTCGAGCATTTTCAGTTCACCGTGCTCCCCTTTGGCCTTACACGTGCCCCTCGGGTGTTCACGAAAGTGATGGCGGTGGTCGCAGCTCATCTGCGCCGGGCAGGGGTTCCAGTCTTCCCCTACCTCGACGACTGGCTGCTGAAGGCGGGCTCGTCCCAGGCAGTCGTCTCCCACCTCCAGACTACGGCCGAACTCCTGCACTCGCTGGGGTTCTCCATCAATGTGCCGAAGTCGCATCTGATTCCTAATCCACATCTCCTTTTCATCGGAGCAGTTCTGGACACGACGCAGTTTCGGGCCTCTCCTCCCGAACGGCGAGTCCGGGATATTCAGGCTATGATTCCAATCTTTCAGCCTTTATCCTGGGTTTCGGTACGGATGACCCTGAGGCTGCTGTTCCTCATGGCCTCCTGCATCCTGCTGGTCGATCATGCCAGATGGCATATGCGGGCTCTGCAGTGGGACCTGAAGTTCCAGTGGGCGCAGCACCAGGGCAACCTGTCCGATCACGTCCAGATCTCGGAGGGGGCTGCAAAACAATTGCAGTGGTGGCTCTCGAACCGGCAATGGGTCATGGGCAGATCCCTCTCCCTTCCCCAGCCGGAGCACACAGTTGTGACGGACGCGTCCTTTCTGGGATGGGGCGGTCACATGGGAGAGGCGGAGATCAGAGGCCTCTGGTCTCCGGCGGAGTCCCGGCTCCATATCAACATTCTGGAGCTCCGGGCGATCCGACTTGCACTCAAGGCATTCCTTCCCTCTGTCAAAGGGAAGGTAGTGCAGGTGTTCACAGACAACACCACCGCCATGTGGTACTGCAACAAACAAGGCGGGGTGGGGTCGTGGACCCTCTGTCAGGAGGCTCTGCGCCTCTGGACATGGCTGGAACATCAGGGCATGTTCCTGATGGTTCAACACCTGGCAGGTTCCCTGAACGCCAGGGCGGACGAACTCAGCCGCAGGTGCATCATGGATCACGAATGGCGTCTTCACTCGGAAGTGGCGCAAGGTCTCTTTCTGCAGTGGGGAGAGCCTTGGTTAGATCTATTCGCCACCGAAGAGAACGCGCAATGTCATCAGTTCTGCGTGTTGGAATTTCCAAGGCGGCACTCGCTCGGCGACGCTTTTCGTCGCGAGTGGAGTTGCGGTCTGTTGTACGCCTTTCCGCCTATACCACTTCTACCCAGAGTGTTGAAGAAGATTCGGCGCGACCGGGCCCAAGTCATCCTTGTGGCTCCGGACTGGGCTCGAAGAGTTTGGTATCCCGAGCTACTCAGTATGAGTGTCGATCCCCGATCCGTCTGCCTCTTCGGGAGGATCTTCTGTCGCAGCAGCAGGGGACGGTCCTCCACCCGAACCTGTCCAGCCTCCACCTGCTTGCGTGGAGATTGAGCGGCGGCAGTTGATTCCTTTCGACTTGCCTCCCGAAGTTTGTGATGTGATTCTGGCAGCCAGGCGTCCCTCCACTAAGGTGGTATACGCCTGCAGGTGGAACAAGTTTGTGGCATGGTGCACAGCAAAGGCTGTGAATCCCCTTTCTGCCCCTCTTTCTGAGGTTCTTCTGTTCCTTCTTTCCCTGGCCCAACAGGGTTCTGCCCTGGGTACCATCAAGGGCTATCTTTGTGCCATCTCGGCCTTTCTCAGGCTTCCTGATCAGCCCTCCCTTTTCAAGTCCCCTGTTGTTAACAGGTTTCTAAAAGGCATTACACACCTCTTCCCTCCTGTTCCGTTTGTGATGCCTCAGTGGGACTTGAACTTGGTTCTTAGCTTTCTTATGTGCGCTCCCTTTGAGCCTCTACATAACTGTCCTCTTCGTCTTCTGACTCTGAAGACAGCCTTTCTGGTGGCCATCACCTCCGCTCGGCGGGTGAGTGAGCTCCAGGCTCTATCATGCAAACCTCCCTTTCTGTCTGTCCATCCAGACGAGGTTGTTCTTAGGACGCGTCCGTCCTTCTTGCCAAAGGTGGTTACTGCCTTCCACATTGGGCAGACCATCACTTTGCCCACCTTCTTTCCGCCTCCGCATCCTTCCAGAGAGGAAGAGAGGCTCCACCGTCTGGATCCAAAACGTGCGCTTTCCTTTTATATCAACCGCACACAACACTTCCGGGTGGATGACCAGCTCTTTGTTGGCTACGTGGGTGCCAAAAAAGGTCGGGCGGTGCACAAGAGAACCATCTCCCGCTGGGTAACCTTGTGTATCAAAGCCTGCTATTCTTTGGCTAAGAAGGAGCCTCCTGTTGGGCTGCGTGCCCATTCCACCAGGGCAACGGCTGCTACCACGGCTTTGGGCCGCGGAGTTCCGCTGCAGGATATCTGTCAGGCAGCTACGTGGGCCTCGCTGCACACGTTTACAAAGCATTACTGCCTTGACAGTCCGGTCCGGAGGGACGGCTTCTTTGGCCGTTCTGTCCTCCGGGACTTCCTTGTCTGATCTTTGTTCGCAGACCCACCACTGGGGTTGGTATTGCTGGGGTATCTATTCTAAGGTAAGGAATCTGTCACTAACGTGTCTCTTTCAGATGCACAAGTTACTAACTTGTGTAACGATATATCTGTAAGAGACAGTAGTTAGTGACAGATTCCTACCGCCCCACCCATCCTCCCCGTTCTGCGAACTGATTTCTAGGGTTAAGGACATCCCTTTCAGGGCCCTAGTATTTTTCAGACACCTATGTCAGCTTCTTGCATGGCTCTGCGTTCCTGGCGCGGAAAGTCGTGTACAGAACTGACGTCAGCGCGCAGGGGCGGCGTCTAAGTACTGCCCGCGACGTCATCCCGGCGATCACGACGACGGACGCGGAGCCGCACGACGCCGCCTACCGACGCGCAAGGGTACTGCTACGCAAAAACTTTCCGGATCCAGCCTGACGCCTGGGGATATTCTAAGGTAAGGAATCTGTCACTAACTACTGTCTCTTACAGATATATCGTTACACAAGTTAGTAACTTGTGCTTCAAGGAACCCATCCGTGCTAGGGTTATTACCCCACGTGTGGATAAAAAATATAAACAAGCGCCATCAGACCCTCTATTCATCCGTAGTAGGGTTCCACCAGACTCTCTAGTTGCCACACTGCGCATAAAAGAGCTAATAGTCAAACATCTGGAGATATGGCACCCCCTGAAAAAGAGAGCAAGCGTATCAATGCAGGAGGCAAACGGGTAGCGCCTCAAGCAGCTAACCACTGGCGTATTGCCAACTTCCAGGCCCTCCTAGCGCGTTATGATAGGGCCCACTTGGATAAAATGGAACAGTTGTTACATCATCTCCCTGAGGAGTATCGTAAAAAGGGGCAGCAGATTGTGGCAGAGGGTCAGGCCATCACTAATAACTCTTTCAGATGTGCCTTAGATGCAGCAGACACAGCCGCACAAGGAATGAACACCAGTGTCCTCCTCAGGTGCCACGCTTAGCTCAGGTGTTCCGGCTTTAAGCCAGAAGTGCAACAAGTGATCTTTAATATGCCCTTTGACAAGGAACATTTCTTTGGTCCTCAGGTGGACGCCATTGTAGATAAAATGAAGAAAGATATAGAGACAGCTAGGGCCATCAGTACCTTGCACACTAATACATCTAGAGGTTCCTTTCGTCGCTCAGGGTAAAAAGGCGGATATAAATCCTCAAACACCGATGCCTCCACTTCCCAACAAAAGCAGGGCCATTCCACCTTCTCCAAAGGTTTTTTCAGGGGCTCCTTTAAAGGTGATAACAATAGGGGCAGAGGTGCTTCCACCCACGGAGCATCCTCCACTACCAAACGGTGACTGCCTCAACTTTCCCCCCAACAACACAACACCTGTCGGGTGAAGACTTCAGTTTTTCCATCCAGTCTGGGAATCCATCACCACAGACCAATGGGTACTAGCCATTATCCAACATGGTTATTGTCTGGAGCTTTTTACCACGCTACCCAACATCCCACCTCGCACTCACAGGATGTCACTGGATCATCTAGCACTTCTCAAACAAGAAGTCCAAGCCCTACTCCTCAAAGGGGCGATACAACCAGTCCCTATTCACCAACAGGGCACAGGAGTATACTCCCTATATTTTCTCATTCCAAAAAAGGACGGGTCCTTAAGATCAATCTTAGATCTCAGGCCCCTTAATTATTACATCCTCTCAGAACATTTTACATGGTCACGCTGCAGGATGTCATTCCCCTTCTGCAACAGAGTGACTTCATTGCCACACTGGACCTAAAGAATGCCTGCTTTCACATACCAATACACCCTGCTCATCGCAAGTACCTCAGGTTTCTCATAGCAAGAAAACATTACCAATTCAAGGTTCTTCCATTTAGAGTCCCTACCGCTCCAGGCGTCTTCACAAAGTGCTCGGCAGTAGTGGCAACACTTAAGATGGCTCATCAAAGCCAGCATTCATCAACAATGTCAACAACACATTCAGACCGGAAGTGCTTCAATTGCAACAGGGACGGTTAGCGGTCTAGCTGCTAAATCGCCACCATAAAACCCGATGCCCGCCTCGACGCGCAGCGGACGCGCTCAGCGGGCGCGCCGCTGGCGCGCCAAAGGCAAGCCTGTCTGCGCTCGTCCGCGCAAGATCGGGCACAGGGCCCGGACCCCCTGCACCTACGCCTTCAGCCTCCCTCCAATACTCCAGGGAAAAATTATTCCATATAAGGCAAACCCCAAAGCAATTATGCTCCCACTCCATTTCTATTGAGAAACTACAAGACAAGTGTACCCACTGCCCATATGAACTTTCGTCAATGATAACCCAACATGTGGCAGGGAATTTGTTCAATATGGCTCTGCTGAACTGCAGATCCTTACCAAAACACACATTGGAAATTTCCATGCTCCTACAGGATACAGAACTTGATGTTCTGTTTCTCACGGAGACCTGGCTATCTCCAAGCTCAGACCCCGATGTGGTGCAGGCTCTCCCCCTGGCTACTTGATTCAGCGTCTTGACAGAACAAGTGGCAAGGGTGGCGGGATAGCAATCATATATAAAGACCACCTAATTTGCCGCATCTTGGATAGCCCTCTCCTAGATTGTGAAAACGTTCACTTCTCCATTGAATTCACCCCCGCAAGCTCTTTTGTTGGCATCCTCCTAAACCGCCCCCCAGGAGCACAAGGACAATTCTGCAGTTCACTATTAGAAACTGTCCTCTCTCTGGCCAGTGTCTCATACAATTTTAATCTTCTTGGAGATTTAAATCTTCATTTTGATAATCCACTGGACAAAGTGGCTGACGAACTAGCTCTTGATCTCGCAGCCTACATACTCCACCTAAAGATCCACCAAGCTACACACATGAAAGGTCATCTCCTGGACCCTATTTTTTCTAACAGAACTAAAAGGGAGAAAACCTATCCCCGTCCCCTGGTCAGATCATTTTTTAGTTCCGTTCCTTTGGTATCCACTCACCACTGACCCCCACACACCAGCTTTACGCATCCAAGCCCGGCCATGGCCCAAACTGATTATAGAGGACTGGACTCGCGTACTTGAATCAACCAAACCCACATATGATTCCGACCAATCAGTAGCAGACAGAAAATTCTCCTCATGGATCGAGAATGCACTAGACACAGTATTACCTAAAAAAAACCCTATTAAAAAAAAGTGGACCGAACAAATCCCCTTGGTTTACTCTGGAACTTCGCAAACTAAAACAACAATGCAAAAGACTAGAAAGAGCATGGAGGAAAGACTTTGCCAGTGAGAAAAAGCCGAATATAGATCATCCATTACATCCTATAAAGTGGCATTAAAAACAACACAGGCTGCCTATTACGAGGAAAAAATTCGATCCCCCTCTAATTCCTCCAGAGAAACATTTCGTATCGTCAAAAAACTCCTGAAAGCCCCCGACCCACCTCCAGCCCCCGACCCCTCTGGCCACCGATGCGATGAATTAGCAGAATTTTTCTCCACCAAAATTCTAAATATCCTAAAACACCTTCCACCTAACAACAATGAGCACTATCCTGAGTCTCATAATTCAGAACCTCAGAATAATGCTCATTGCCTAAAATCATATGCTCCTCTGACAGAGGAACTACTTTCCCCTATCCTAGACTCGATCAAGAGCGGTTCTCCGCTCGACCCAGCCCCGTTTAACATCCTGAAGTCAGCAACACCCATCATCAATTCCACCATCATTAATTTAATCAATGCCTCCCTAACACTGGGCATAGTTCCCCTGGACTGGAAAAAGGCCATGGTAAAGGCACTACTAAAAAAACCCCCACCTAGATCCCACAGAGATGAGCAACTATCGCCCCATCTACTTATTACCTGGAATTAGCAAGGTTGCAGAAAAATATGTAAATCGCCAACTCTCCGCTCACCTCGAGTCTTCTGGACTTCTCCACTCTTCTCAGACGGGTTTCCGCCCTGGCCAGGGCACGGAGACTGCACTGATAGCGGTAGTGGAGGAGGCTAGAAAGATTCTTGACTCTGGGTGGATCCGCCGCCATTATCCTCCTGGACCCAAGTGCAGCCTTCGACACAGTGAACCATTGCACTCTGGTACACCGCCTCAAAAAAGTAGGAGTGACAGGCTCGGCCTTATCCTGGCTGAAATCATTCCTGGAAAAGAGAACCTTTCAGGTATTTGAAGGTAACATCCAGTCCCAACCAGTACCACTTCACTGTGGGGTTCCCCAGGGCTCATCTTGGAGCCCTACACTTTTTAATGTGTACATGTCCCCACTGGCAGAAATTGTAACCCCATTTGGAATTAAAATGGTTACTTACGCGGATGACACCCAATTAATTGTAACACTGAATCAGGTGGAACAGTCCCCAGTGGATCTGTGCTCCTGCCACAAAGAAGTTACTTGTTGGATGAACAGAGCACACCTCAAACTTAACGGCGAAAAAACGGAGCGCTTACTGCTGGGCGATCAATCAATATTTAACCCCAACACTCTGTGGCCGACCTGTATGGGACCAGCTCCTTTGCCAAAAAAAGAGATAAAGAGCTTGGGTATCTGGCTCGACCAGGACCTCACTTTTTGAACCCAAGCAAGGAAAACCGCCGCTGTTTGCTATGGTCTGCTCCGAACCACGCGGAAAATACTGCCTCTCCTACCCTGCCCCTCTAGAAAGCTCCTAATCCAGGCGCTTATCCTATCCAGATTAGACTCCGGCAATGCCCTCTATCTGGGGGCCCCCAAATCAGTCATCACTAAGCTACAGGTGGTTCAGAATTCGGCAGCAAGACTTCTCACAGGCACAAAAAATCGGTGTTCTGCCAAGCCTGCCTTAAGATCACTCCACTGGCTCCCGATACAGGAAAGAATTCATTTTAAAGCCCTTTGCATCACGCACAAAATCTTCCAGGGCAAGGGTCCTCCTATTATAAAAAACCTGATCAAACCTTATAAAGCCAATAGAAAATTACGCTCTGATGATCTCTCCCTGGCCAACACCCCAAAAATTAAGAAGGCACGGACAGGTGGCCGCCTCTTTTCCTATAACGCTTCCAAACTTTGGAACTCCCTCCCTCTCACTGTCCGCAAGGAAACCAACCACTTGATATTCCGTAAACATCTGAAGACTTGGCTATTCCCGTAATCCCATCTGCCCTCTAGTCACTTCCGCAGCGCTGGGATGCTTCCGGGTAGCCATGCGCTATACAAAAACATTTTCATTTCATTTCAGTTGACAGTGGATCTACTCCACAACTTGGGGTTCACCATCAATATCCCCAAATCTCACCTTCAACCTCTTCAGATTCAACCATACTTGGGGTCAACACTAAACACACATTTGGGATTAGCATATCCCCATCCAGCACAGATACAAAATTCTATCTTACTTCCAGCTTAACAAAACTTTCATTTTCATTTCGTCTTTATTTCGATATTTTTCAATCATAAAAGACACATTAACATACATACAAAACATTGTAGCTGTATATATATTAAAATACCCATATAAGATAATCGTAAAATGATAAAATATATACAGTATACATATAAAAAGAATTCATATTTTCATAATTATAGCAGCTATTCAGTTTCGATTGTTTGTAATATATAAGTAGTTCAGATCAAAGCAGCTCATGTGTCCTTATGCACTTAACTGAACTATTGAACAGATTATAAAACAATGGAGTCATCGTTACAGGCAGATTGGTTCTTCAGGTTAATCCTTCGTATATTCCATATCCAGCTTAAATACTTTGCTAGTGCAATTACCACATCTTCATTCAGATTTGTCTTTAGAATTCGCAGAGCCGTTTTACTTAATCTAGTACCAAGATTACAACATACCGGTTTTAACCATTTTTTCCTAGGTTCTCTATACGCTTGGCATACAAATAGAATGTGCATGATAGACTCCTCCATCATCAAACAGGAGGGACATTTCATATCAGATGTATTCTGCCATTTTGATGTGAATGTTTTAATCGGGAGAGAACCTACCCTAAATTGGTGAAACAGTTTCCTGTCTTGTGGTTTTAGGACATAATTCCAATAAGCCTCAAACCTACTGTCACACTTATGTTCCAGAAAGATACTAGATAGTGATGTATTCTGAGGGACTGTTAGAAGTTTGTGGTTTACCATCTTCCAGTAAGCAGCTTTATATTCTTTTTTTGAAGGGAATTGACTTCCTGCTGGATCCTCCCACAAATAACTAAGGCCCATATCACCTAAAGTATGTTTGATTATTTGTAGCCATTTGATTTTACGTGTCACATCAGCTGATCTTACATATTTAAGTGCCTTTGCATAATGTGACAGCTCCGGAGTAGTCCATAGTCTTCTCCAGTACGATATTGGCCTGAAATGAGCTATCTCTTTTAGCGCTGTACATCCCAGATCTAAAAGGAGGGGTATGAGTGGAGTGGACTGTGGAAGGCCTGTTATAGTTCTCAAAAATGTGTTTTGAGCTAGTGTCAGAGAAGTTATATTTTCAAAACCCCAGAGTTCGCTGCCATATAGGATTGAGGCCCTAATCTTCGCATCATAAATCATTATTGCGGGGCCTACTGGTTTTGTTTGTGAAAGACGGAACTCTTTTATCAGTGCTCCTGCAAGTTGAGCATGCCGGATAGTTAATAAATCTATTTGGGGCTTCCAGTTTAGTCTCTTGCCCAGGGTAACCCCCAAATATGTGAAAGTGTCAGTTTGTTCCAATGGAATGTTGTTCATCATTACTCTCCCTTTCACATTCTTATATTTGTGTAGGACCATAAATTTTGTTTTATCAACATTGACTACCAATTCGTGGTCACTACAGAAAGTCATAAATCTATCTAGTGCTCTTTGAAGTCCTGATTGTGTCTTAGATAAAATTAGGGTGTCGTCTGCAAACATTAAAAGGGGCACCTTCTGCCCTGCAAGCATTGGTGCATCCGTTGGGTAAGTTAAAAATATTTAACAACTCTGTCAATAAATAAGGAAAAAGAGTTGGAGCCATGACACACCCTTGTCGAACCCCTTTAGTTACTGGGAACCTATCCGTTACTTTCCCTGAGATCCCCAACGAACCTGAGCGTAATTTGACTCATGTAATTTTACAATTAGGGCAAGTAGATCCAACGGCATCCCTAATTCCCTAAGTGATTCCCACAGCTTTCTCCGGGGTACAAGGTCAAATGCAGATTTTAAATCTACAAACGCAGCGTACAGGGTTCCGCCTGCTATAATTACTGTGCTCCAATAAATAGTCACAAACCTGAAGACTTGATCAATAGTGCTAACATGGGGGCGAAAGCCGGCTTGTAAAGATGACAATATCTCATTTTCTTCTACCCAAATTTTAATTCGGTTCAATAACAGCCTAGCCATGATCTTCTGCAATGTGTCTATTAGGCTTATCGGCCTATAATTACTTGGACTGCTGCGATCCCCTTTCTTATATATTGGAATTATTTCAGCCCCACGCCAGGACTCAGGAATTGGAGCTCCTCTCGCAACGGCATTAGCTATTGTATGAATGTACTTAAGCCAATTTTCTTTATCATACCTGAATAAATCACCGGGAATGCAGTCTGGGCCTGGGGCTCTACCCGTTGGAATCATATTCAGTGCACTTTCCACCTCCCCCAACTCAAAAATCAGAGTGGTATTTGTTGTTATTGGGGGGTAGTTGATAGGGCTATCTAAATTGGATGCAAATTGTGCCTGAAAGTAAGAGACCCACTGTTCGGGTGCTACATTATTATCCGGGGTTTGCCTAGTTTCACCATTACCCCACTTTACGGCCTGCCAAAATGTATACATATTTTTTCCATTACAAGCTTCTAAGAGTCCTGCCCACCTATTTTCATCAAAATCCTTTTTAGCTATTTGTTGGGCTTTTTGTAGGCAGTCCGTGCGCTTTTAATCTCACCAGATGGTTTATTTCGTATGGCATAAACCAGACATTTATAGGCATCACTGCAGGACTGATTATACCACTTGGCGGATTTGGCGACATATATGCTACCCACTTTGGTTGTTTTTGTGAAGAAGCATTTGAGCTTAACAAAGAGCTCATCATGTGCCTGCATTATCACTGCTGTATTATCAACCTTGGTATCTATGGTATTAAAAACAGTTAGTGTCTCTTCCACTGATATCTTTATACGATTTAAGATGCCTTCTTTCTCCAATAACGTTGCCCATTTTACCCTTCGCATATCGTTTGTCATAAGTACATCTGCTGTTGCTATCTCCAATGGCTCTTCCAATATTACTGGTCCCTTCATTTTTAACGATAATAATAGGGATTATGATCACTTTCCGCTCTCTGATGGACCATCATATCAAGAAGTCGGGGCCATAACTCCAGGTCAATGAGGATGTAGTCTATACGGCTACTTCTTGCCCCGTTATCAAAGGTGTGTGCTCCCTTCCTATCAGACATGGTCCTTCCATTTGCGGCCCTAAAACCCTGCTCCAGGCAGAGGCTTTTTAGCTGCAAAACAGCTTCTGTCCACTTGGTTACCGGAGGTAATGTTAGTGATGGGATACCCCAAGTGGAATCTTCATCACAACTAAGCGCACCATCTTCATAATCCAGGGGTTCAAAGGTACAATTAAAATCCCCCACAATTATCATATTGTTATTCCCCTTGTGGGTTCCAATAAAAGAATCCAGTAAGGAAATCGTATTAGAACATTTCCCCCCAGCCACCCCTCTCGCATATACATTAACCACTATTAGATCTAGATAACAAAACTTTCACAATTCGGACTGTCATGCGCCTACTGGGAATGATGGCATCTTGCATTGCCATAGTCCCACACGCAAGACTACATATGCGCCCACTGCAACAGTGTCTCTCTCACTAGTGGTCTCAAGCACAAGGTCATCTACAGGATCTAGTGTTGTTAGACTGCCACACTTATCGTTCTCTGCAATGTTGTAATACCAGCAATCGATTGAAGGGGTGGCCTTTCTTCAACCCAGTGCCTCAAGCATTCTAACCACAGACGCATCAGAAACAGGCTGGGGTGCACATCTCCAACACCTAACAATGTAAGGTCGGTGGGATGCCAGACAGCAATCCTTTCACATCAACCACTTGGAACTTCATGCAGTCTTCCTAGCACTGAAAGCTTTCCTTCCTCATCTCTCACCCAATGCTGTCCTAATCGGCATGGACAATATGACAGCCATGTACTACCTACAAAAAACAGGGGGGGGGGACACGGTCATCTCAACTGTCACACCTCGCTCAGACCATATTCACAATCACATACATCTCTTGGCGGAATAACTGCCCGGAACAGACAACATTCTTGTGGACCTGCTCAGCAGGACCCACCAGCAAATCCACGAATGGGAACTCAAACCACAAGTTCTCCTTCCATGCTTTCAAAAGTGGGGGTTTCCTCAAATAGACTTATTCGTCACAGCAGAAAACGCAAAATGCCAAAACTTCGCCTCTAGATTCCCACACCCCCTATCCAAGGGCAACACACTATGAATGAGTTGGTCGGGGATACTTGCCTACGTTTTTCCACTTCTCCCTCTCATTTCATTTTTGGTTTGGAAACTCAGGCAAACATCATTATAAATGATCCTTGTAGCTCCCACCTGGGCACGTCAAGCCTGGTTCACAATTTTACTAGATCTCACTAGTCCCACACCAGAAGCTCCCCAACAAGCCAGACTGTCTCACTCAGGACAATGGACAAATCAGACATCCAGACCCCAAGATGTTCAACCTAGCGATCTGACACCTGAGGTATTAAAATTTGATTACCTAAACTTACCAACAGCAGACCCACAACTAGAGCTTTTTATGCTGCAAAATGTAAACGCTTTGTTTATTATTGTCATCCTAAACAAATAAATCCTCTCAAAGCTACAGTACAGGATATTATTTATTTGCTTCATTTGCAATAATCCAATTTGGCATATCCTTCCATTAGATTGCATCTTGCTGCCATAGCTGCCTATCTACATAATAGACAACATCTATCTCGCTTCAGGATTCCAGCCATTAAAGCATTCATGGAAGGACTTAAACTGGTTATTTCACCTCGTGTTCCTCTAGCACCCTTTTGGAACTTAAATAATGTACTTACAAGGCTCATGGGTCCTCCCTTTGAGCCTTTGCATTCATGCACTCTTCAATTTTTCTCATGGAAAGTGGCGTTTATAGTTGCTATTACCTCCCTCAGGCGTGTTGGTGTGCTCCAGGCGTTAACCTTAGAAGAACCTTTCTTTCAAATACATTAAGACAAATTTGTTCTTCATACTAATCCTAAATTCCTACCTAAAGTGGTTTCCCAGTTTCACCTCAATCAATCTATTGATCTTCCTGTTTTTTCCCTAACCCTGATTCTGTTGTATAAAGAGCTCTTCACACTTTGGATGTTAAAAGAGCTCATGTTCTACATAGATAGAATTAAAAGTTTCAGATAAACAAAGCAACTCTTTGTAGCTTTTTCTCCACCTCATCAAGGCGGGTATAGCTAGGTGGATAGTTAAATGCATTCAAACTTGTTACATTAAAGCCAAGAGACCTTTACTTGTAACTCCTAGAGCACATTCCACTCGAAAAAAAGAAGCAACTATGGGCTTTTAGGAAATATTCCAATAGCTAACATTTGTAAAACAGCTACATGGTCTACACCACACACATTTACTAACACTACTGTGTGGACATTTTAGCACGCCAACAAGCCGAGTTAGGTCAGGTAGTGCTACATACTCTTTTTCAAACTACTGCAACCCCCACATGCTAGCCACCACTTCAAAGGAGGTACTGCTTTACAGTCTATGCAGAGCATGTGTATCTACAGTCACACATGCCATCGAACGGATTGTTAGTTACCCTGTAAGCATCTGTTTGTGTCATGAAGTGCTGTAGATTCACATGCGCCCTCCTTCCTCCCCGTACGATAGTGGCCTTTGCAGGTATGTTTTCACACATTTCTATCATATATTCACATATTTGCATGGACATCTCTATTTTTTATGCATTCATTACACTTCTTTCTCACCCTCCTGCGGGAAAACAATCTAACCAAGGAGTCGATGCCCATGCGCAATATCACCGAGAGGAGGAGTCACTCTACCTCGTGTCTCGAAGCAATATTTCGAGGAAAAGCAACCTGTACAACTCCGAACCCAACACTAGATGGCAGGAGTATGCAGAGCTTGTGAATCTACCGCACTGCATGTCACAAAAAGATGCTTACAGTGTAAGTAACATAATCCTTACAGGTAAGTAACTTATTTTCTTCTCATTTAACTCCTCCTATGATCAATTTCCTTGTCATAAAAACTGCTCTTGCAATAAGGACATTACACCTATTATTCTTAGGAAAATCCACACCCTCCCTCATGTTAAATTCTGCCCACTAGCTTCTTCTCTCCACCCAGAAACATCTGGCCATGTGCTAATATCATCATGATATCTCCTCCCCAACTTACTTGTGCATAAATGAACTCTTGGTCCATGGTGAAACATACAGTGAAACAACACAATTTCACCTTGGACTCCTCTTTCAACACGTTTTTCGTTACAGAAACATGCCTGACCTAGTCCTTTGGGCCCGATATTTCCTTGGCAGTCCCAGCTGTGTTCTTTAAATGAATTTTGTTAACTATAATTCCCAAATTGGGGGGCTATGGCAGTCATTAGCTAGAACGTCATTAATGTCTTATTTCTTTCATGGGGTCTCTTCCCTATTCTGAATTGTTTCCTATTAATTTTTCTCCTATTTCTTTCTACGGTCACATTCGTTTACCATCCCCTCTGGTCCCCGTTGCCCAGTTTTGCAATATTTTAAGTGATAGATTAACTGCACTAATCCTAAAAACAAAAATGGAGCCCTATTACCGACTTGCGTGTCTGTGCAGACAGCCCCAGTGCAAAGGCAGCTTTTGATTTTGCACAATCATATGCTGCTGTTGGTCTGTTTCAACTTAACTTGGAACCTACCCACAAGTGGCAGTCACACGTTTGATTTACCTTTCTCTGATCCATCTTTTACTTAAGTCAGCTCTAGTCAAGAATTCAAGACATTGCCTGTACTGATCAGAACGCTATCTAGATCTTTATAATCTACAGCTATTTCTTCAAATCCTACCTCATTGAAAAAGAATGCTATTTTCTATAGTCCTTGAAACAAGGTTTATGAAGGTAACATCTCATCTGATAGAGACTTCTAGCTGCAGATTCCTTACCTTTGAATTTCCCAGGCGTCAGGCTGGATCCAAAAACTTTTGCTGAGCTATACCCCTTGTGCGTTCCGTCGAGTGGCTTCATTCGGCTCCGCGTGACGGCTTCGGTAGTGTCGGTTATGACGCCGCGTTGCCTATATAGGCGCCACCCAGGCGCGCGGATGTCCGTTCTTTTCTTTCTGCACCAGTTAAGCACCGATCCGGGAAGAGCTACCCCTCTGTTGCTTTTTCTTGACTTTTTTTCGACTTCAGGATTTTTTTCCAACTTTGTGTTCGAGGATGTCTGAGGAAGACAGGGCTCAAACCATGCGGTGCCTGTCACCGCATGATGTCGTTTACCAACCCCCACCTTGTCTGCCTCTGGTGTCTCGAGCACGACCATGATTCAAAGTCGTGCTCAGACTGTCGGGCTATGGCTCCGAAGGCCTTGCGGGAGCAGTCAAGGAAGCTCCTTGCGGCCAGGCAGTCAACACCATCCAGCGACACTCCGAGGAGATCCCGGTCCCGATTGAAGAAGAGGAGGTCGCGGGACCGCTTCCGGAGCCCAAAATCCTCTTCATCCCACTCGAGGTCTTCAGGACACTCGGGGAAGAGGCATAAGAAGAAGAAGTCCAAGCAGACTTCATCTGCACCTCAGCTTTGTCCGTTGACGAAAGAGGTAAGGAGCACTGACGCTCTAGGCACAGTTCTGCGGAGCCGGAGCCTGGGTTGACTTCGCGCCTCCCTCCCTTTCCGTGAGCCGTAGCGACCCCCGCTCAATTAAAAGATTTTTACGAGGCCATGCGCTGCGTATTTGAGTGAGCCGACCCCTCTGCTGAGTCCTCGGGCCCCGCGGAGTCAGGAGGGGCCCCATCAGGTTCGAAGCCATCAGGTTCAAAGCCGTCGGCTCCGGCCACTTCACCGGTGGGGCCTCGTGGATCCGATCCGATCCAAGTCGACGCCGGTCGTGCCACAGCGACCTCCCCGACGTCAGATGCACCAGCCCCATCACGGCGACACGGAGTCGGAATGACGTCGCTCAACGCCAATTGAACCCAGGGGTTCTATGTTGTCGCCTGAGCACTTTGAGGATGTGTTAGGCTCGGGAGAGGAAAGGGAGGGGTCTAAGGACCCTTTGGAACACCAGGATGACTCTGCAGAGCAATTGGACTGGTATGGGTAACTTGGGGAAGCCAGTGAACTGGACACTTCTCCAGATACTGGCATGCTCTCTCCGCCTACTGTGGCTGTGGAGGAGGGGGCATCCTATGCAATAGTGGTTAAAAGGGCA
Organism: Calotriton arnoldi; assembly: GCA_963921515.1. Classification (NCBI taxonomy): domain Eukaryota; kingdom Metazoa; phylum Chordata; class Amphibia; order Caudata; family Salamandridae; genus Calotriton; species Calotriton arnoldi. The sequence continues at coordinate 105,276 of CAWUFW010020429.1, read as the reverse complement.
GCTGAGGTCCTTGAACTAGAGCTGATCTCCGTGCAGGTCAGGACTAATCTTCTGACAGAAGTGCTTCAACCTGGGGCTTCCACAGCCGAACCACTTTTGCCCTTTAACAAAGCATTGACTGATGTCCTTCTAGGCACGTGGTCCAAGCCCAGCACAGGTGCTCCTGTGAATAGGACTATTGCATGCCGGCATCACCCAGCCCCGGGCGACCCAAAGTTCCTCAGCCAACACCCCACCCCTGAACGTTTGGTGGTGCAGGCCTCTACATTCCAGGGCTTCCAAGAGGCTGGATTCATTTGGGTAGAAGATGTTTTCTTCCTCCAGCCTGGCATTGCGGTCGTTGAATACCGCATGCTTATTGGGCCGTTTCTCCCCTTCGGGAAACGGTTGCGCAAGTGCTGCCATAAGTCCCGGAGGAGGCCCAGGCTGTGCTCTCCCAAGCGGTTAAGGACCTGAGAGATGCAGCAAAATTCACCATATGGTGTGGCCTTAATACAACGGATTCGCTGAGCAGATCGATTTCCACGACAGTGGCCTTGAGGCGCCATGCCTGGCTTAGGCCAACTGGCTTCTCGGGGATGTCCAGGCAAGTCTGATGGACATGCCCTTTGATGGGACCCGCCTTTTTGGGGAAAAGGCAGATCCGGCCCTAGTGAGGTTCAAGAACTCACCAGCATTTGTCTGATCCTTGGGCCTCTCCAACTCCTTGTGGCCAATCTACATTTAGCCCTTTTCGTGGCAACGGAAGGAGTTTCCAGCCGTGTCAGCCCTATCCCAGCCACTGTCTTGCGCAGACTTCCCAAGCCGTGCGGGGATGTGGACGCGGTTCATTCCAACCTAGGAATGGAAGTCAGAATTCGTTAGCCACCCAGCCCTCGGCAGCTGCAGCCTCCAAGCACTCCTAGTCTGAATCTGCAAGACCACACCACTCCAGTGGGCGGGAGAATCCGTCGTCTCCCCCGCTGAAGGTCCATAACATCGGACAAGTGGGTCTTGCAGATTATTCAGGAGGGCTATTCACTGCCTTTCCTTTCTTTTCCTCCGGCTGACGTAGGATCATCTGAAATTGCTCCAGGAGGAAGTTAAAGCTCTCTTGGCCAAGGGTACTATAGAAAGGGTCCCGGTTTCAGAAGTAGGCAGTGGCTGTTATTCCTGCTACTTTCTGATTCAGAAGAAGAACAAAGGGTTGCGGCCCATTTTAGATCTTCGGACCATCAATCTCTTCCTCAAGAAGGAGAAGTTAAAGATGCACACTCTAGCTCAGGTATTGTCTGCCCTAGAACAAGAAGACTGGATGGTAGCGTTGGACCTGCAGGATGTGTATTTTCCCATCCCCATCCTACAGGGTCACAGGCGTTACTTGTGGTTCAAGGTAGGCCGCGAGCACTTTCAGTTTACCGTGCTCCCCTTCGGATTTACCAGTGCCCCTCGAGTGTTCACCAAGGTGATGGCGGTGGTCGGTGCTCATCTGCGCAGGTTAGGGGTGTCAGTCTTTCCCTACCTCGACGACTGGCTGTTGAAGGAGTCCTCGCCCCAGGCTGTCGTCTCCCACCTTTAGACTAATGCAGACCTCCTGCATTTGTTGGGGTTCTCTATAAACAGTGCAAAGTCACACCTAACTCTGTCTCAGACGCTCCCTTTCATCGGAGCTGTCTGGACACAATGTCGTTTTGGGCCTATCCTCCCCGAGCAGCGAGTCCAGGATATTCAGGTTATGATTCCGATATTTCAGCCTCTATCCTGAATTTCGGTTAGACTGACTCTGAGGCTGTTGGGCCTCATGGCCTCCTGCATCCTGTTGGTAAAGCATGCCAAGTGGCGTTTGAAGTTCCAGTGGGCACAGCATCGAGGAAATTTCACCGACATAGTCCAGATTTTGGAAGAAACTGCGAGAGATCTGCAGTGGTGGTTGACGAACCGCGATTGGGTCAACGGCAGACTCCTCTCCCTACCCCAACCAGATCTAACAGTTGTGACAGATGTGTCACTTCTGGGATGGGGCGGCCATCTGGGAGAGGTGGAGATCAGCGGACACTGGTCTCCGGCGGAGTCGGGGCTCCACATAAACTTGTTGGAGCTTCAGGCGATTCGATTGGCATTGAAAGCATTTCTTCTTTCTGTGAAAGGGAAGTTAGTGCAGGTGTTCACGGACAACACCACCACCAAGTGGTACTGCAGCAAGCAGGGCGGTGTGGGGTCATGTACCCTTTGTCGAGAAGCCCTGCGTCTCTGGACATGGCTGGAACAGCAGTGCATAACCCTGGTGGTTCAACACCTGGCGGGGTCTCTGAACGCCAGGCCGGACAAACTCAGCCGTCTATGCCTAGCGGATCACGAATGGCGTCTCCAATTGGAGGTGGCGCAAGGTCTCTTTCAGCAGTGGGGAGAATCTTGGTTAGATTTGTTCACCTCCGAAGAGAACGCGCATTGTCACAATATTGCACGCTGGAGTTTCCAAGGCGGCTATCGCTCGGCTATGCCTTTCATCGCGAGTGGAGCTCAGGCCTGCTGTACGCCTTTCCGTCCATACCACTCATGCCCAGGGTTCTGAAGAAGAACAGGAGCGACCAGGCCCAAGTCATCCTTGTGGCTCCAGACTGGGCAAGGAGAGTTTGGTGTCCAGAGCTTCTGAAGATGAGTATCGATCCTCCAATCAGGCTGCCCCTTCGAGAGGATCTTCTGTCGCGGCAGCAGGGGAGGGTCCTAGACCCGAACATGTCGACTCTGCGCATCCATGCATGGAGATTGTGCGGCGGCAGTTGATGGCTTTTGACCTTCCTCCTGAAGTATGCAACGTTATTTTGGCGGCCAGGTGGCTGTCCACTAAGACGGTATATGCCTGCCGTTGAAAGAAGTTTTTATTATACTCTACAGAAAGGTCTATTGACCCTGTTTCTGCTTCTCTTTCCACTGTCCTTCTATTCATTCTAACCCTTGCCCAACAGGGCTCTGCTTTGGGAACTCACATGGGTTATCTTTCTGCTCTGTCTGCTTTTTTGTGGCTGCCAGACCAACCCTCTCTCTTCAGGTCTCCAATTGTAAATAGGTTTTTAAAGGGGCTGGCTCACTTGTTTCCGCCCACACCCTTTGTTATGCCGCAGTGGGACCTTAATTTGGTCCTCACTTATCTTATATGTGCTCCCTTCGAGCCTTTACACAGCTGTCCCCTCTGGCTGCTGACCATCAAGACAGCCTTTTAAGTGGCGATTACATCTGCCCGGAGGGTGAGTGAGTTGCAGGCTTTGTCTTGTACACCTCCCTACATGCTGTCTTTTCCGGCCAAAGTGATGCTTCGCAACCCTGCATCATTCTTACTTAAAGTTGTGACCCCATTCCATATGGGTCAATCCATCACGCTGCCGACATTCTTTGCTCTCCCGCATCCCTCTTAGGAAGAGGAGCGTCTTCTCCGACTGGACCCAAAAAGAGCATTATCGTTCTACCTTGACTGCACAAAGAGTTCCGGGTGGACAACCAACTCTTTGTGGGCTACGTGGGAGCTAAAAAGGGGCGGGCTTTGCAGAAAAGGACCATCTCTCGCTGTGTCGTTCTCTGCATAAAGATCTGCCATGCCCTGGCTAAAAAGCAGCCCCCTGAGGGATTAATGGCCCATTCCACCAGGGGAAAGAATGCGACTATGGCCTTGGTTCGGGGTGTCCCAGTCCTTGACATCTTTCAGGCAGCAACGTGGGCATCTTTGCACACATGTGCTAAACACTACTGCCTGGCCAGTCAGGCCTGTAGGGACTGGCATTTTGCCTGTTCGGTTCTGCAGGACTTCCTAGTATAAGGTATTGGTCCGCAACCCACCCCCGGGATGGTATGGCTTGGGTATCTAATTCAAAGGTAAGGAATCTGCAGCTATAAGTCTCTATCAGATGAACAAGTTACTTACCTTCAGTAACGCATTATATGGTTGACACTATCTAGCTGCAGATTCCTTACAGCCCCACCCATGCCTCCCCGCTTCGTGGACTGATTTTATTAGGGCTAGGGTTATTCCCCTTTTCAGAGCCCTAGTTTTGCACATGACTACGTCAATTACTTCGTGGCTCTGCGCTTCTGGCGTGGAAAAACAAAAAGTACTGACGTCCGCGTGCCTGGGTGGTGTCTGTATAGGTTCTGCGACATCATAACGGATGCTACTGACGATGTCATGCGGAGCCGAATGGAGCCCCCGACGGCGCGCACAAGGTGTATTGCTCAGCAAAAGTTTTCGAATCCAGCCTGGGAAATTCAAAGGTTAGTAACTTGTTCAGTACTACTCATTGCTACCATTCTGGCTTTTAGTCAAGACATTGACCAAGCTCCACCAATTTCACTAACTGTATTAGCACCACCCTGAACACCTCTTTGTCAATTAGAAACTGGTATTCCCCTGAGCTACCCGGGTTGAGGGAATATAAACATGTCCTCCGGGTAAGATGTTCAAAATGTAACTTTACCCATTTTAATAGGGCTCCTGCTTCTACTAGGACACCATAATCTGTCATGTCACTTCACTGTTGCACCTTCTCATCAACTCTGCTGAGAACTCAGTTTTTTTCCAAACTGAGTTGGATAATATAATAAATTCTTTTAGTAACGGCTCGTCTACGCTTTCTGAACCTAACATGTGCCAAGGAATTTCCTGTTTCTCCCCCAGCCTGCTGCTATTACTCTAGTATCAGAAGACATGATACTCTGAAAAATCAGACAGATTATGACAGGCTCTGCTTTAGATGTTTGCCTGATGATAGCCATGAAGATCTTGACCCCTTTCATGTCCCCGGTACATTGTGATCTTTGTAAACAGAAGGGGGATGGGAGCACCCTGCTTCACCTCTCAGCACAGTTCGCCCCTTAGCATCCTGGTAAATGCAGTTCAGTTTAAATGCTTACTTGAATTTTTGTTGAAGTGTTTCACCAAAGTTGGTGCAGGTTAGTGCTGTTAATCGCTAAACATTGTGATCTTTGTAACCTTTTTTCTCTCTGCTAATAGGGTGTCATCTTCTTAGAACAAGCATTGGCATAGCCAATAGGTATCGATTTTGGGACCTTATAAGCGTTTAGCCATGCAGCACATTATCCTGGGTGCTGTGCTATCAGGGATTGAAGCGCTATACAATGACTACACACTGGGTCATGCAGTCTGAATCAGGAATACATGCTTGCCTCAGGAAACATTTATGGACACATTTCAAGGCTTTTTAACGCACTGACAGAAAGACAAGAGGCTTAATGCAAGTCAGCAGCACTATAACAATGTGTGTGATTGCATTACTAGAGTATTGAACAGCCTATATAAAAAAAGCAGTGAATGACTTTCCAATGGCGGAGACGTCACATCCCTCCTACCCAAGGCCTCTATTCACCAGGCTCCCTTCTACAGAGTTTTCCATTCAAAATACTGCCTGCACCATCCGTTTAACAGCAAGCCCCTGGCCCCTCCCTCTGCCACAGCCCCTGGGTATAGGAGCACTGGACATAGCAATAACAACAAAATGCTCCCATTTGTCAGGTAGAGGGGAAGTAATGAATAATTAGGGATGGCGTCAGCATCACTTAATCTCCACGCACTTAAAAACAAAAAAATTAACCTGACCTTGTGTAATGTAACTGGAGCTTTTGTAATGTTAGAAATGGGACTCCTGGTTGGCTAGGGTATGCACCTAAGCCAAGCAGAACCCCCCCACTCTAGTCAGAGCATGTAAGTTCTATTCCAAAGATAACCTGTGCTCACCCTATGTAGCTTGGCGCAGAGCATCCTTGTGCAATTTTATAAATAACTTGGGTCAAAGCAATAGTACGTCAGATGGATCCTTAAGGCCCCTTTCAGAAAGGATGCAATATAGAGGCAGTGTTGCTTACAGTCGTAGGCAAATGTTTATTTGAGCATTTCAAGCATGCAAGCCTTTGCCTCAGAAACTGGTGCACTTCTATTAGATGAAATATGGTGTTTGCAACTTTACAGGAAAAACAAGAACTGAGGGTGCAATGCGCGCCTATTAGACACCTTACTGTAGTTTCAGTGAGCTGGGGATTGTGCTTCTGGAGTCTGTAGCCTTCGACCATGAGACACACGGTTCGGGGAAATCGAACCCGCTCCAACTCAATCCAGCTGGTTAATCAAAGGTAGGAATTCTTAATGCATCATAGCTGCTCTTGGCCTGACTATTGAAGTCACAAGTGAGGGACAGTGAAATTCTGCTACGAGAAGCGCAGTAAACTGATGTCGGGACCACCCGGTTTCCGGTTATCTCCGACGGTTAGAGTTAACATTATAAGCACAATTGAAAATAGATTGCTGCTGTTCCCTGGCTGAGGGGTGCAGGTGATCATCCTTGGGTCCACCCAGTCCGACTATCACGAGCTTAGGAGAATTAAGTTCCCGCCTGGAAAGTCACAGTGGAAGCGGGCGCGATGTGCTGTTTCAGGGAACGATACGGGGATAGCTCTGTCTGAATGGACAAATGTAAGGGATGCAAACACACACTAATGGCTAGAAAATGCAAATACCGTCTGAAACATGAAGCGCAGCATCTGTAAAGCAGGTGCCGTGCTAATACATGAGCTGAGGCAAACCAAAAAAAAATTAGTGTGCCTGAAGGAACATAAAAAAAAGGAGTAAGACCACATGTAACAAGGCAGTCTCCTAGGAGAGTCCGAAACACCAAAAGGCGGAACTAATTAAGCATATTCACTAACCAAAAGCAGGCATTTACGAAGGGTAGTAACAGGAACAAATGGAAAATTTGGGAGGTGCTTGAAGGCCACATTGTAGATACAGCATGTCTCGAAAGAAACAGCGCATGTGCTGCCTAGGCGAGACCTACAGAAGCTCTGGACACCCCTTCGTAAAAACTTCTAAGGCAGACCCTGATGTCACAACCATCCATTGGCCATTTTCTCTTTCATGTTTCCTGGTAAAATAGCGGTACGTTTTTAGAAGCCTTCAAAATTCTCAACATAGCTCAATCCAGTTTTTGGTCCTTATTCAGCACTGAAACAACCGTATTGGCCTCTGCAGCTAATGACATTTAATTAATCTTGGAAGCAAAATGCAAGGGCGTCTTTGATTTTATTGGACTTGTCTTTGGCGTCTGACATTGTATCCCACACTCTGCTCCTAAACCTTCTTTTTGTCTTAGCATCAGAGACTCGGATTCATTGTTGGAACGATCCATTGCCCCATCGGGGTACTGTGGATTAACAAATCTCTTTCTTTCTTAGCATGGTGGTGCCATTTCTTTGCACCAGAACCTACAGCACTCTTCTCTTCTTGCAGTCAAAGGGCACCCACACTCATGAATCATCGGCCTTACCTTTGGAATTCAAGATTGTAGCAAATATGTTCTACCTATTTAGCCCTCCTGGATTTTTATTACTTTTGAGTACCTGGTTTTTAGACTTTTACTACAAGTGATTCTCACTACCCGAATATTACTTGTAGCAAATTCATGGTAAATGAACTGTGATAACAGCCAGTGTCGGCCTTTTAAGATAAGACCGCTGCTGTGCAGCTATGGTAAAAGGCAACCGTGTGTGGGCTACACTTGTGAGACTACCGACTTTAGCAGCTCGTTATGAGTGCACAGATAGCCTGTCGCTGAGAGATCCTTGCGGAATTGTTACTGGCTTGGGAGTAGGCCTTGTAGATTGAGTGGGCATTTATAGTGTAGGTCTGTAGTGCGTACTGAAGATCTGTGGTTCTTACACTGTATTACACATTATAGGTGGAACCTGCACTAAAATACCGTTTTGCCCCATTTAGGCCTTCAGAGTCTATTGAATGATCAGTCTAGGGGTAAATATTCATCCTGAGTGTAGCTTTACAGACCCTCACTTACCTACACTGCTTTTAAGACACTTTAAGAATTGTCATATTTCCCTGGCTCAGCTCATAATCAAATTCCAGACCTTTGCCAACCCTACTTGGCCACATCAGTCACTGTTCTCATGCAGGGGGGTCGTCAGCCTCCCCACATGATAGAGCCATTAGCAGTGCTTGACACAGTTCCCGAGACGGGGAGGAAATCTGCATCTGCTAATTAGCTGGTCACACGACATCCAGGCCACAGAAACAAAAGAGTAGGGCCAGACCTCTGGATCCAAAATTTCGGGCTAGGCTCGCCTTTGAAGTTTTAATGGCAGGGATCATGCAGCTGTGTCAGCTAGAGGCGGAGCTAACGCTCTTAGGGAAGCTTTTTCCACAGACAACATGAAGTCTGCTATTGGAATGTCCCAGGTGCTGTGCAGGGGGGCTGGGACAGCGGTTGAGTCATTATATGGCGCTCCAGGGTTGGCCAGGGGTGCCTGGCTTTGAGAACTTTCCGCCCCCATTTTAAAAACACTGCATAAGGGAGGGACAGATAAGAAGACATTGGACCTGGGAACGACGGAGATAAAAGGATGTCCAGCTAGAAGGAGAAGCCACTTGATTCCCCTTGCAAGAATTGACTTTGGAACTTTGACTCTGCCTGACCCCCAGGACTAAGATGGGTCTTTCTAGGGCCATTGTCACTGTACCCTGTATGCCCCTTGAGGAACAATTGGGGGAATGGACCTGCACAGGGGCCCTCAGTGGTTCTCCTCGAACTTCTGAGGACTGACCTCTGAGTCAGCTGACACACCAAAGCTCTGTAAGAAGGCTGGAGGCAGTTGGACCTGGGTTGTGCAGCAGGGAGGATGTGTTGCTTGTTGGCTGTGGATGGGTCTGCACAAGTTGGCCAAACTGGAAGGAGAAGAGCACCAGGAGCCAGGCAGAGGACATGTTTGGCAAAGGGAACCAGAAAACCCCACACCCCACAATAAGTGCCTCTAGAAAAAGCTCCCCTTTAGAAGCCCAGAGGCCTGAAGGAAATGTCTCTCATGGCAAGGACTGTCCACCAGAAGCAAAATGAACCCAAGGTTGTCGCAACCAGCCCTACAGGGCTGTAGAAAATGGAGGACAAAGCATGGTGCTCCAGGAGGACCAGACAGTGAACACACCCGTTTGGTGCCTTGCAGTAAAATTGTTAAAGTTCCACTGAGGAGAACCCAGGCCTCGGAGGTCGTTGCTCCCTTCTTGAACCTCTGCTGGTCCCATGGATATCATCTCTTGTGACGTATCAGACTATAGGCAGGCAAGTTGCTGTCCCAGTGTCTGAGTGGAAGAGGGCTTGTCGGCTCACTGCTACCTGCTCATGGGCATGGACGGGGAACACAACCCTGCTATCGTCTGCAGGCTGGAGTCGAGAAGAGAGTTGGCTCCTGTTGCAGCGGAGGCAGGAGAAAATGGTGCTAGATCCCACACGTAACACAGTCAGTACAATGTACTGGTGGGGAGCCGTTCATGGTTGTGGGGGACCTCGGGAAATGTTCTGAAAGAAAGTCACCCTAAGTAAACCAGGGGGGTGTATAGATGACTCTGGGAGAGGTTTTGCCTAACTTCAAAGCCTCTTGGAGTTTCTTTTTTTTTTTTTTTTTGAGTTTTATATAGCGCTTTACATGAGCACCAGTTTCGTTACAGATGGACACATTCATTTTTGTTAGGCACGGGGATATTAAGTGATTTGCCCAGAATCACAGGATGTTGAGCGTCGTTGCCGAGACTCGAACCCGGTTCCCCAGCTTCGAGGTCTACCGCTCTAACCGTAAGGCTACATCCAGTTGATTCTGTTGCGCGTTGGCCCAGAAGGGCAGGGACATCTAGTGGTTTGTCTTAAGAGTTCATTAGCAGCATAGTAAAAGAAAGATTCTGGGGCAGATGTTTTTTAACACAATGCTTTATTAACAATGGTTATGGATGACATCCAAGGTTTTACAGTATGACTGCTATTATAACCCTATTGTCTTAAGTGGTGAATCATACATAATATGTAATGCATGTTAGCACTGTCCCCATTGACTTCAGTGGTGTTACATTGGTGAATTTTAACAAGTGGCCATTTTTTCATCCCCACAGGCAATTTAGAGGGACTATACGGCTAGATGATGTAGTTCTTGCGAGAGTAAAGGACTTTGACTACCTCGGCATCCACCTGTCTAGTGGCAGCTCATGGGCTAGTCAGATTTCAAAGAGTGTCCGTACCCTAACCCACAGGGCGGCAGCCATGCTGAAATTGCAAGTAACACTTCCATACATCCCATATCTCCCCTTCTTGAAATATTGAGAGCTCAAGCGGTGGCTGCTGCAACTTATGGGGCTGAAACTTGGGGCTGTTGTAAAGTTGATTCTTTGGGAGTCGTTGAAACTCTTTTTCAGAGCGGCTTTAAAACTTCCCCAAAGCACCCCTTTAATTTTCAAACATGACCTGGATATGCATCCCATTACTTCTCAGGTCAGATTGAAACCAGTCCAGTACTGGATAAGCATCTGGAGTACTCCAGAGCTATATCATTTCAGGAATGCCCTACTGAAGAAACAAACTTTGCGACCAACACTCCCATGGCTCATACGTGAAAGAGACATTAGTGGACTCTGGGCTCAGATGACCTCTGGTTGAATCCTGACTCGATCTCTTTCAGCTCTTGGTTAAAACTCACTTGTGGGAAAAAGATGTTAGAGTTAGGATATGCTCCCAAAACCGGGTTCTCTTACAGATAGATTTCTGGAGATGAAATTAGTCCCAGGATTTAGACTCCTTTATGGATACGATTGTACCACCTTTTACAAAGGGTCTCTATATTCGATTCAGACTGGGTGCCTTTTGCCGCTTGCCAGTTTAACTGCCAAGTGTAAGAGCCCGGCCAATGGAAGCAAGACCTGTCAAGCCTGTTTTAGTGTTAATCAAAAACCGGGGGCACTGTTCCAGACGAGGGGTACAGGTAGTCACCCACTCGTTAAAGAATAAAGTATGAATATGAGTGATCCTAGGCTTTATGAGGCCCACGTGTGAGAGGAAAGAGCAAGTCTTGTCTCATAATGCCCTCACACACCCGAAGGATGTCATGCTTCATCATCGGGCGTTTTGCTCCTCGTCGGGCCGGCGCTGCAATGCCCTACGGGTCCCCGAAGAGTCGCTTTAACGGAGATCTTTTGAGACAAAACGCCGTATGGTGCATGCGGGTGTGTGGTGTGGGTCCTCTAAAAGAGTGCAGTGATGCGTGCAAAGTGAGTCTAAAACTGTCTAAGGGTTACCTAGCGAAAAATTTATAATAATAAAGAGGGTCACCCTTGGCAGACTAAAAAACCCGTAGGTCAAGCGTTACCTATGTAGGCTTAATGGGCCCTAGGTAACTAAAGAGGTCAACATGTTTCGCGCCTGTGTGGTCCAAACAGATCCGTGGCGCTTCTTCAGGACCAAATAAATAATTAAATAAGGTGTGGTTGAGTGAACAGTGAATCCGGGGTTAATACCCTCAGTGGGTATCCGGGCGTGCACAGTAACAATGTACCCTGCAATCTAACTATAACAACTAGTTAGATATTAGCCGCTCCAGGATAACACCTAAAAATGAGGAGAGAGTTGCTCCATAGGCTAGTAGAGTCGGCGCCCGCACCTTACCGGAAGTTTGCTCGGGTGCTGGCTCTTGTGCACCTACCCCAACCGTACTCCTGCCTGCATAGGCAGGAGTACGGTTGGGGTAGGTGCACAAGACAGCACCGAGCAAACTTCCGGTAAGGTGCGGCGCTCGACTCCTACTAGCCTATGGAGCAACTCTCTCCTCATTTTAGGTGTTATCCTGGAGCGGCTAATATCTAACTAGTTGTTATAGTTAGATTGCAGGGTACATTGTACTGTGCACGCCCGGATACCCACTGAGGTATTAACCCGGTTCACTGTTCACTCAACCACACCTTATTTAATTATTTATTTGGTCCTGAAGAAGCGCCACGGATCTGTTTGGACCACACAGGCGTGAAACATGTTGACCTCTTTAGTTACCTAGGGCCCATTAAGCCTACATAGGCAACGCTTGACCTACGGGTTTTAGTCTGCCAGGGGTGACCCTCTTTATTATTATAAATTTTTCGCTAGGTAACCCTTAGACAGTTTTAGACTCACTTTGCACGCATCACTGCACTCTTTAGAGGACCACACCACACACCCGCATGCACCATACGGCGTTTTGTCTCAAAGATCTCCGTTAAGCGACCCTTCGGGGACCCGTAGGGCATGCAGCGCCGGCCCGACAGAGCAAACGCCCGATGATGAGCATGACATCCTTCGGGTGAGTGAGGCATTATGAGACAAGACTTGCTCTTCTCTCACACGTGGGCCTCATAAAGCTAGGATCACTCATATTCATACTTTATTCTTTAACGAGTGGGTGACTACCTGTACCTCGTCTGGAACAGTGCCCCGGTTTTTGATTAATACGATTACGTTAGGAGCACGGGCACTGGACCTTAATTGGCTCCTGGTCCCCCCCCCTCTCTTTGTATAGATACAAGCCTGTTTTAGTGCACATGAAACTGATGAGCAGTTTTTAGACGTCAGTTCAACCTTTGGATTGTGCCTCTCTGCAGGAATCTGGGAGTTTGGCAGAGAAAGGTTGCACTGAGAATCTGTAAATCTGATACCTCTCCCTACTTAATATTCTTCATAGCAAAATATCTCGAATGTTTATGGCCCATCCAATCCAAGTTTCACCAATGGGGGATACTTAGTTGGAGCTAAGCTTATTTGGGCCATGGTTAATTTGATTAATTGTCTTCTCCCAGTTGAATTTGCCATTGATCAGTTTTAAGAATTTAAGCTTGTATTTTATATGTCCTTCTGCTATATGGCTACTTTACCATTGGGTAATCCTCATGAGCTGATTTAAAAAACTTTTTTATGATTGTACATAAAGTACTATTGAGTTAATCTTATTTATGATATCTAATCCATTTTTATTGATTCTTTGTCAAATGACCCTGAAACTTTTTTTTAACGTTTTTCTATATTATATGTATTATTGTGAACATTACATGTAATATTGTAAATATTGAATGTAGATTGTTGCTTTCAAGGTCTTTGACCGAAGTAAAGTGATTTAAACGAAACTAAACATTTTCCATCCAAACCCAGCTGACAGGCTGTATAATGCACTAGCCTCCTGAATGAAATGTAACAGTCCTGTAAATAAGCTCCGGATAGTTCATACCTTTGGTATAATGCTGATAGCACTGCTAGTTAGGTGTCAGTAGTTCGGAATGTATGGTAAATCTTGGGTAATGTTTGGTGATTGGTTATCTGTGGCACATGACATGACCTATGTGTTTATCAATGTGGGTGGGATGGTATAAACAAGTGACTTAATGATTAATAACAATGAAATATAACTAGTGATAGTAAATGTAAGTGGTCTGAGTAATGCTAGAAAGACCTGAGGTGTTCTAGCATACCTAGTGTGTCCTTAAACACATCTATCACCCTGAGGGCAGAGGCAGTTTGCAGTAAAGTGGTACACAACACTTGGACTTTAGTCCTACCCTTCAGTGCCCTAATCGGAGGTTTCTTTTCGATCAGATACAACTTGTATAGCACATTCCACCTTTTGCAATGTTAGTAGTATGTGTTGAGGGTCGTCCGTGAGTAAATTCATTTGCAGGAATATTGTCCCTTTGTACTTCCTGAAATTCACTATTTCTGGAACCTTTGATAGCCAGCTGTCAGTGACACGTGTGGGCCTTTTTCTGTATGTGTTCACTTTTCATGTGCTGCGAAGTAATATAATCATGCCATGGGCAAAATAGTATGAAATGCATGTTGTCTTTTGTATATAATTTTGGTAATCCTTGCATTTACTAAGGGATTACTTTATTTGTGTTACTAATGCCGTAATTTGTATATCTGAAAGAGACACGTTAGTGACAGATTCCTTACCTTAGAATATCCCCAGGCGTCAGGCTGGATCCGGAAAGTTTTTTGCGTAGCAGTACCCTTGCGCGTCGGTAGGCGGCGTCGTGCGGCTCCACGTCCGTCGTCGGCGTCGTGATCGCCGGGATGACGTCGCGGGCAGTACTTAGGCGCCGACCCTGCGCGCTGACGTCAGTTCTTCTTTTTCCGCGCCAGTAAGCGCAGATCCGGGAAGAGCAGTGCCCTAGTCACTTTTTGACTATCTTTTTTGGTGAATTTTTTCACTGTTTCTTCAACGAGTCTTCACGACTCCTAAGTTGTCGTAGGGATGCCCGGCTTTAAGCCCTGCGAGGAATGTGGTCGCATGATGTCGATCACGGACCCGCACCTCGAGTGTCTCTTTTGTCTCGGCCGAGACCACGACACGAAGTCGTGTCCTGACTGCCGGAAACTTCATCCGAAGGCTTTGCGAGAGCGGTCTCGAAAGCTCCTCGAAGTCCGGCATTCGGCTCCGCGCCGCACCAAGCCCCGGTCCCGGGAGAGGTCGAGGGGCCGGACGCGGAGTCCCCGCCGTTCGTCGGAATCCAAGTCTTCGCGCTCCTCCGGTAAGTCGAAGCACAAGAAGTCTAAGCGGCGTCATCGCTCTAAGACTTCGCCTCGCCGGTCTCGCGACTCGGCTGAGGTCCCTGTCGGCACCGTCCCCGCGGCCCCGGACGTGCCTGTCGAGTTACCCCCGCATTACCCGCCCTACCCGGGTTCGGGGGCGACTCCGGCCGATATACAGGAATTCCTGTCGGCCATGGCCCGCCTCTTCGGGCCTCAAGGTCCCTCCGGTGCGCCTTCGGGCCCCGCGGGCCATGATGGGGTTGCTCCGGCGTCGCCGTCGACTCCGGTCCCGGCGTCGCCTGTCCCACCGGCCTTCATCCCGGCCTCGGCTCTGGCCCCGGCCTCGACCCCGGCTCCGGTGGTGCCGCAACCCCCATCGGCGCCGGTTGACCTAACCACGCCTCCGCCGTCGCCGATGTCCCCGGTGCTGTTTCCGACGCCGTCCGGGGCTCCGGGCGGCGTCGTTCCCCGGTTCTCTCCGGGTCCGGACATGGAGCCGGACCGGCGTCGCCCGGCCGCCGGTTCCAGCGCCGATGAGACCTTGGGTCCCTGATGTCCCTCCTCCTCCATATTTTCAACCTGAGGAGGACCAGGAGAGCTGGGAGGGGTCTGAGGACCCTCTCACACAACAGTGCGAGTTTGACCCGGACTGGGTTGAGGAACTTGGGGATGCCAGTGGTCTGGACACCTCCCCTGACTCTGGCATGCTGTCTCCTCCCGTGGCAACGGAGGAGGGGGCTAATTTTGCAACGGTGTTGCGTAGAGCTGCTGGAGCCTTGAATCTCCAGTTTCCTACAGTGGCCGTCAGGACTAACATCCTGACTGAAGTGCTTCAGCCGGCGGCCTCCTCTTTGGAGACTGTGCGGCCGTTCAACGATGCACTCACTGACGTTCTTTTGGGTGCCTGGTCCAAACCCACCACAGGGGCTCCTGTGGATAGGAACGTGGCCCGACGCCATCGCCCTGCTCCGGGCGACCCCTGTTTCTCTCCCAACACCCCACCCCTGAGAGCTTGGTTGTCCAAGCCTCTGCCTCCCAAACCGCCTTCCCTACCGCCCCTCCGGATAGGGAATCCAAGCGCCTGGATCACTTTGGGAAGAAGGCTTTCTCTTCCTCCAGTGCTGGCTTGCGGTCTGTTAATACCGCTTGCCTCTTGGGCCGATACACCCACTCCCTGTGGGATTCGGTGGCGACTGTTTTGCCGCAGTGCTCTGAGGAGGTCCAGACACTGCTTACCCGCGCCATTGCGGAAGGGCGTGATGCGGCTAAATATACCATCCGCTGTGGCCTTGATACCGCCGACTCGCTGGGCAGATCGCTTGCAACGACGGTGGCGCTGCGTCGCCACGCCTGGCTGAGAACCACTGGTTTTTCAGGGGATGTCCAGAATACACTCATGGACATGCCCTTTGATGGAGTCGGTCTTTTTGGTTCGAAGGCAGACCATGCGCTGGAGCGTTTCAAGGACTCACGGGCTACTGCTAAGTCCCTGGGCCTTGCTGTTGTTCGCCCTCCGCTCACGTCTGCTTTTCGCCCCTTTCGTGTCCACGGAAGGGGCGCCCAGTCACGTCCACAGCCCGGCCAACGGCCCGCGCAGCAAGCGCCTTCGCGTGGCCGAGGGCGTGGATACCGCCGTGGCGGTTCGGGCAACCAGCGTGCGGGTCAGGCCACCACCTCCAACCCGTCCGCGGCCTCCAAGCCCTCCTAGTCCCTCCTTTCAGGTGCACAGCACGCCAGTCGAGGGCAGGGTCCGCCATCACCTTCACCACTGGCGTCCCATCACCTCGGACAGGTGGGTCTTGGACATTGTCCGAAGGGGCTACTCCCTCCCCTTCGAGACCACCCCCCCAGCCATGCCACCACAATTCCACCGCATGTCAGGGGATCACTTGGTGCTTCTACAGAAGGAAGTCACGGCCCTCTTGGCCAAGAGGGCCATCGAGCATGTTCCGACCCCAGAAGTAGGGCGTGGTTGCTACTCCCACTACTTTCTGGTGCCCAAAAAGGACAAGGAGGACATGCGTCCTATCTTGGACCTCCGGAACGTCAATCGCTTCCTCCGGAAGGAGAAGTTCAAGATGCTCACCCTAGCTCAGGTCTTGACTGCCCTCGACCCCGGAGACTGGCTGGTAGCGTTGGACTTGCAGGACGCCTATTTCCATATCCCCGTCCTGCCGGCCCACCGGCGTTACCTTCGGTTCACGGTAGGCCTCGAGCATTTTCAGTTCACCGTGCTCCCCTTTGGCCTTACCAGTGCCCCTCGGGGGTTCACGAAAGTGATGGCGGTGGTCGCAGCTCATCTGCGCCGGGCAGGGGTTTCAGTCTTCCCCTACCTCGACGACTGGCTGCTGAAGGCGGGCTCGTCCCAGGCAGTCGTCTCCCACCTCCAGACTACGGCCGAACTCCTGCACTCGCTGGGGTTCTCCATCAATGTGCCGAAGTCGCATCTGATTCCTTCTCCACAGCTCCTTTTCATCGGAGCAGTTCTGGACACGACGCAGTTTCGGGCCTATCCTCCCGAACGGCGAGTCCGGGATATTCAGGCTATGATTCCGATCTTTCAGCCTTTATCCTGGGTTTCGGTACGGATGACCCTGAGGCTGCTGGGCCTCATGGCCTCCTGCATCCTGCTGGTCAATTATGCCAGATGGCATATGCGGGCTCTGCAGTGGGACCTGAAGTTCCAGTGGGCGCAGCACCAGGGCAACCTGTCCGATCACGTCCAGATCTCGGAGGGGACTGCAACACAGTTGCAGTGGTGGCTCTCGAACCGGCAATGGGTCATGGGCAGATCCCTCTCCCTTCCCCAGCCAGAGCATACAGTTGTGACGGACGCGTCCCTTCTGGGATGGGGCGGTCACATGGGAGAGGCGGAGATCAGAGGCCTCTGGTCTCCGGCGGAGTCCCGGCTCCATATCAACCTTCTGGAGCTCCGGGCGATCCGACTTGCACTGAAGGCATTCCTTCCCTCTGTCAAAGGGAAGGTAGTGCAGGTGTTCACCGACAACACCACCGCCATGTGGTACTGCAACAAACAGGGCGGGGTGGGGTCGTGGACCCTTTGTCAGGAGGCTCTGCGCCTCTGGACATGGCTGGAACATCAGGGCATGTTCCTGATGGTTCAACACCTGGCAGGTTCCCTGAACAACAGGGCGGACGAACTCTGCCGCAGGTGCATGATGGATCACGAATGGCGTCTTCACTCGGAAGTGGCGCAAGGACTCTTTCTACAGTGGGGAGAGCCTTGGTTAGATCTATTCGCCACCGAAGAGAACGCGCAATGTCATCAGTTCTGCGCGTTGGAATTTCCAAGGCGGCACTCGCTCGGCGACGCTTTTCGTCACGAGTGGAGTTGCGGTCTATTGTACGCCTTTCCGCCTATACCACTTCTGCCCAGAGTGTTGAAGAAGATTCAGCACGACCGGGCCCAAGTCATTCTTGTGGCTCCGGACTGGGCTCGAAGAGTTTGGTATCCCGAGCTACTCAATATGAGCGTAGATCCCCCGATCCGTCTGCCTCTTCGGGAGGATCTTCTGTCGCAGCAGCAGGGGACGGTCCTCCACCTGAACCTGTCCAGTCTACACCTGCTTGCGTGGAGATTGAGCGGCGGCAGTTGATTCCTTTCGACTTGCCTCCCAAAGTTTGTGATGTGATTCTGGCAGCCAGGCGTCCCTCCACTAAGGTGGTATACGCCTGCAGGTGGAACAAATTTGTGGCATGGTGCACAGCAAAGGCTGTGAATCCCCTTTCTGCCCCTCTTTCTGAGGTCCTTCTGTTCCTTCTTTCTCTGGCCCAACAGGGTTCTGCCCTGGGTACCATCAAGGGTTATCTCTGTGCTATCTCGGCCTTCCTCAGGCTCCCTGATCAGCCCTCCCTTTTCAAGTCCCCTGTTGTTAACAGGTTCTTAAAAGGCATTACACACCTCTTTCCTCCTGTTCCATTTGTGATGCCTCAGTGGGACTTGAACTTGGTTCTTACCTTTTTAATGTGCGCTCCCTTTGAGCCTCTGCATAACTGTCCTCTTCGTCTTCTGACTCTAAAGACAGCCTTTCTGGTGGCCATCACCTCCGCTCGGCGGGTGAGTGAGCTCCAGGCTTTATCTTGCAAACCTCCCTTTCTGTCTGTTCATCCAGACAAGGTTGTTCTTCGGACGCGTCCGTCCTTCTTGCCAAAGGTGGTCACTGCCTTTCACATTGGGCAGACCATCACTTTGCCTACCTTCTTTCCGCCTCCGCATCCTTCCAGAGAGGAAGAGAGGCTCCACCGTCTGGACCCAAAACGTGCGCTCTCCTTCTATATCGACCGCACAAAACACTTCCGGGTGGATGACCAGCTCTTTGTTGGCTACGTGGGCGCCAAAAAGGTCGGGCGGTGCACAAACGAACCGTCTCCCGCTGGGTTACCTTGTGCATCAAGACCTGCTATTCTTTGGCTAAGAAGGAGCCTCCTGTTGGGCTGCGTGCCCATTCCACCAGGGCAACGGCTGCTACCACGGCCTTGGGCCGCGGTGTTCCGCTGCCGGTTATTTGTCAGGCAGCTACGTGGGCCTCGCTGCACAAGTTTACAAAGCATTACTGCCTTGACAGTCAGGTCCGGAGGGACGGCTTCTTTGGCCGTTCAGTCCTCCAGGACTTCCTTGTCTGATCTTTGTTCGCAGACCCACCACCGGGGTTGGTATTGCTGGGGTATCTATTCTAAGGTAAGGAATCTGTCACTAACGTGTCTCTTTCAGATGCACAAGTTACTAACTTGTGTAACGATATATCTGTAAGAGACAGTAGTTAGTGACAGATTCCTACCGCCCCACCCATCCTCCCCGTTCTGCGAACTGATTTCTAGGGTTAAGGACATCCCTTTCAGGGCCCTAGTATTTTTCAGACACCTATGTCAGCTTCTTGCATGGCTCTGCGTTCCTGGCGCGGAAAGTTGTGTACAGAACTGACGTCAGCGCGCAGGGGCGGCGCCTAAGTACTGCCCGCGACGTCATCCCGGCGATCACGACGCCGGCGACGGACGCGGAGCCGCACGACGCCGCCTACCGACGCGCAAGGGTACTGCTACGCAAAAAACTTTCCGGATCCAGCCTGACGCCTGGGGATATTCTAAGGTAAGGAATCTGTCACTAACTACTGTCTCTTACAGATATATCGTTACACAAGTTAGTAACTTGTGCATTATAGCATTTATCACTGCCTGTATGTAACCTGCCTCTGAGAGGTGGGTAGGGCTGGGGAGCAGTAAAAGTCACCTAACTTCTCTAAGCTCCCATGCCAAGTGTAATACCACAGACAGCAACAGCACTTGACATACAGAGAGATGAAAACGCAAACCAGAAACTGAAAACTGCAGGTCACAGAAGGCATAGTGCTGCTGGCACGAGATCAAACAATCAGTCATTTATAAAGCGTGGCAAATCCCCCATGAGGGTCTCAAAGCGCTGGAGTTGCTAGCTGGTATCTGGTAATCTGTTAATTCTAGCAGCCAGGTCTTGAGTCCTTTTCTGAATTGTTGGAGCAATGAGGCGATTCTGAGGTTCAGGGGAAGGTTGTTCCAAGCTTTGGCCGCCAGGTGTTAGAAAGAGCGTCCTCCACTGTTGGCTCGGCGGATTCTCCGGGGGGGGGGGGTTGCGAGGAAGGGGGGGGGGTGTCTGGTCGGTTGGCTGTGGAAGGTCATGCGTTTACTGATGCATTCTGGTCCTTCGTTGTGCAGGGTATTTTATGCGTGGGTCAACATCTTGAACTGGCATCTCTTCTGGATCAGAAGCCAGTGTAGCTTCTTGAGGTGGGGTGCGATGTGGGTTCGTCTGAGGGGGTCGAGGATGCGTCTTGCCGCTGAGTTTTGTATTGTCTGTATCTCTTCAGGAGGCGTGTGGTGATTCCTACATAGAGTGTATTCCCGTAGTCCAGCCTACTGGTGACGAGGGCCTGTGTGATGGTCCTTCTGGTATTGACTGGGAGCCACCTGAAGATCTTGGGGAGCATGCGTAGGGTGTGGAAGCAGGCGGATGAGACTGTGTTTCCCTGTTTCCTCATAGATAGCTTGCTTTCCAAGACGATGGCGTGGTTGCAGGCGTGATCTGTCGGGGCAGGGGATGGGCGGAGTTCAGCAGGCAACCATGCGTCATTCCATGGCGAGGTGTTGCTCCCAAAGATGAGGATCTCCTTCTTGTCCGTGTTGAGCTTGAGACAGTGTCCTTTATCCAGTCTGCAACGTTCATCATACATCTGAGGAAGTTGGCTCTCGTGGTGGAGGGTCTGCTGACAGCGAGAGGATGAGCTGGGTGTCGGCATAGGAGATGATGTTGAGTCCGTGCAATATGACGGTGTTGGCTAGGGGGGTCATGTACGCGTTGAAGAGGGTGAAGCTGAGGGATGATACTTGGGGGGGGGACGTGCCAGATGATCTTCTTGGGTTCCGAGGTGAATGGTGGGAGATGGATTCTCTGGGTTCTTCCGGTGAGGTATAAGGTAATCTATTTGAGGACATCTCACTGGAATCCGATGTGGTGGAGTCTGTTGATCAAGATGTGATGGGATACAGTGTCGAAGGCAGCTGACAGGTCCAGGAGGATGAGGGCTGTCATTTCACCACGGTCCAGGAAGGCCCTGATGTCATCGGTGGCTGCGATCAGGGCTGTCTCGGTGCTGTGGTTGGCTCTGAATCCGGATTGAGAGGGGTCCAGGAAGTTGTTGTGTTTCAAGTGTTTGGTGAGTTGCTGGTTGATTGCCTTCTCAAGAACCTTCGCTGGATAGGGGAGCAGGGAGATGGGCCACTAGTTCTTCGGTTCTACTGGATCGGCAGATGGTTTCTTCAGGAGGGGCCTTACTTCAGCATATTTCCAGTCTTCAGGGAAGGAGGCAGAGGTTACCGAGGTGTTCAGGACTTTCTTGAGCTCGTCACCAATCATTTTGCTCCTGAGGTTGAAGACGTGGCGGTAACAGGGGTCTGTGGGTGCTTCAGAGTGCATGGAGTTCATGATGGAGATTATGGCTTGCTTGTGAAAGGGTCCCAGTGGGTGAGCAGATGTTCGAGTTTTGTGTTTGTGGGTGTGAGCAGGCTGATTCTGTCGGCGGTGGGGTGTTTGAAGTTTTCGTAGATGACTGAGATCTAGTCGTGGAATAAGTCGCCATGGTGTCACAAAGTTCTTGAGAGGGGGTGATGTCTTTCTCTGTAGCTGCGGGGTTGCAGAACCGTTGGATTGTGCCACTCTGCAGGAATCTGGGAGTTTGGCAGAGAAAGGTTGCACTGAGAATCTGTAAATCTGATACCTCTCCCTACTTAATATTCTTCATAGCAAAATATCTCGAATGTTTATGGCCCATCCAATCCAAGTTTCACCAATGGGGGATTCTTAGTTGGAGCTAAGCTTATTCGGGCCATGGTTAATTTGATGAATTGTCTTCTCCCAGTTGAATTTGCCATTGATCAGTTTTAAGAATTTAAGCTTGTATTTTATATGTCCTTATGCTATATGGCTACTTTACCATTGGGTTTTTCTGTAGCTGCGGGGTTGCAGAACTCCTTCAAATGGCGAAGAGCTCCTTGCTGCAGTTTGTACTGGCTTATATGCGATCTGCTCGTGCGTTCCTATTTGTTTCTTTCAGGAGGCGGTGGTACTGGCTCTTTGCAGGTGCGCCATTTCCTTTCTAGTTGCCGGCAGTTACTTTTGTTGATTTTAGCTCCGCAGTGAACCGGCTGGCTCTTCTGAAAGGTCATTTGAATTTGGCTTGCTTGGCGGGAGCGATTATGTCGGCGCATTCTGTGATCCACTGGAAGAAATTCTTTGCAGCCTTTTCTGGGTTGGATGTTGTGTCTGGGAGGTGGAAGTTGAGAGCTTTGTTCCACTGGCCTTCTGATATTTTTTTCCAGTCTCTACGTGTGGATCTGGGGGGCACAGTGCCAGTGGTGGTAAGTCCTAAGATGGTGAAGTGGACTCTCTAGTGGTTGGTCCAGGTGAGCTATGTCACGTGGCTGTACTTGACTTTGTCCCTGGATGTGAAAATGGGATAGAGCGTGTGTCCTGCGATATGTGAAGGGTCGGTGAGAAGTTGCCCGAGGCCGATATTGCTCATGCTTTCCAGTAGGTCGATTGTGTTGGTGTCATCTGAAAGAGACTATTAGTTATAGATTCTTTACCTTAGAATTACCCACAGGCGTCAGACTGGATCCGGAGAATTTTTCTTCAGCAGTACCCCTGCGCGTCGGTAGGTGGCGTCGGTCGACTCCGCGTTCGTCGTTGGTGTTGTGATCGCCGTAATGACGTCGCGGTATCTACTTCGACACCCCCCCTGCGTGCTGACGTTCTTTTCTTTTTCAGCGCCAGCCAGCGCAGATCCGTAGAGAGCTGTACCCTTAGTCATTTTTTTACTAGTGTTTTTCGACTTTTGTCGTGCAGCAGGGATGTCACATCGGCGGACCGGCTTCAAGCCTTGTGACTCTTGTCACAAGCTGATGTCAGTCACGGATCCGCACCTCGTGTGCCTTTGGTGCCTGTAGTGCGACCATGACCCGAAGTCGTGCTCTGACTGTCGGGCCATAAACCCGAAGTATTTGCGGGAGCAGTCCCGAAATCTTCTGGAGGCCCGGCAGTCAGCTCCGTGCCGCTCGAGGTCCCGGTCGAGAGGGAGGTAGCGGGACCGGTCGCAGAGTCACCACCATCACTCCTCATCAAAGTCTTCGTCTTCAGATAAGTCGAAGCACAAGAAGAAGGCGAAGAAGCACCGTCGCTCTTCGCCTTCTCCCCGTCCGTCGGCCGACGGGACGCGGAAGATCGTCGTCCTTCGGCTCTGCCCGCGGAGCCTGCTGGGACGGCTCCGAGCTTTCCTCCCTTCCCGGGAGCCGGAGCGTCCCCTGCCCAGCTTTGTGCCTTTTACGAGGCCCTCCACTCCGTCTTTGGGCAGCCCGACTCCGCCGGCGCGCCTGCGGACTCGGCTGGGGGCTCTAGGCCTTCGATGCCGGCGGCTCCGGCCCCGACGCCGCAGGGCCCCCAGGGATCCAGGCCTGGATCCGGATCGGTGCTGGTTGACCTCACGACACCTCCCCCGACTCCACTGACCTCCGCTGCCGGTTGGGTCCCTGGCCGGCGTCGACCCCGGCCTCCCCCTCGAGCCGAACACGGAGCCAGACCGGCATCGACCGACGCCGGTAACGGCGCTGACCAGTACTTTTGTACCACTGCTCTATCCTGGCGTTCCTTTTCGCCCTGAGTGGCAGCCAGGAGAGGAGGAGGACTGGGAGGGGCCTGTGGACCCTCTGGGAGACCAGCTAGACGAGCCAGACTGGAGAGAGGAGTTGGGTGATGCCAGTGGTCTGGATACCTCGCCAGACCTTGGTATGCTTTCTCCCCCTACCGTGGCCACGGAGGAGGGAGCCTCTTACGCTGTGGTGTTGCGTAGGGTGGCTGAGGCCTTGGGCCTTGAGCTTCCTACGGTGGCAGTCAGGACTAACCTCCTGACTGAGGTGCTTCAACCAGCAGCGGCCTCCTCGGAGCCCCTCACCGACATCCTTCTAGGCACTTGGTCCAAGCCCAGCACAGGGGGTCCTGTGGATAGGATGATTGCCCGACGCCACCGCCCGGCCCCGGGCGACCCCATTTTCCTCTCCCAACACCCTACCCATGAGCGCTTGGGTGCCCAAGCCTCGACCTCCAAAGGCGCATTCCCTACTGCTCCCCCAGATAGGGAATCCAGGAAGCTGGATCATTTTGGGAAGAAGATGTTTTCTTCCGCCAGCTTAGGACTGCGGTCGGCGAACACCGAATGTCTCTTGGGCCGCTACACCCACTCTGTGTGGGACACGGTTGCGCAAGTGCTGCCACAGTGCCCGGAGGAGGCCCGGACTGTACTCACCCGTGCGTTTGCAGAGGGTAGAGACGCCGCGAAGTTTGCCATTTGGTGTGGGCTGGATATTGTCGACTCGCTAGGTAGAACGATTTCTACGTCAGTAGCCTTGAGACGCTACGCCTGGCTGAGGTCCACTGGCTTTTCCGGGGATGTCCAATCGACCCTTTTGGACATGTCCTTTGATGGCCGTCGCCTGTTTGGCGACAAGGCGGACAATGCGCTTGAGCGCTTCAAGGACTCTCAGGCTACGACCAGATCCTTGGGCCTCGCTGCCACCTCTCGCCCCGATCAGTCCACCTTTCTGCGCGGCCGGGGACGTGGGACCCAACGCCGTGGGTCTGGGGGCCAGCGGGCAGGCCAGTCCACCAGTGCCCCCTCTGCATCGGCCTCCAAGCCTTCCTAGTCCAACCTTTCAGGGCCACTAGTTGCCAGTGGGTGGCAGGATTCGCCATCATCTCCCCCACTGGCACAACATCACGTCGGACAGGTGGGTTTTGCAGATAGTCCGAAGGGGCTACTCCCTTCCCTTCGAGACTACCCCCTTCCCTTCGAGACTACCCCTCACTCCCTCCCTCCATGCCACCAACACTCCATCGCATGTCGGAGGATCGCCTCGCCCTTCTCCGTCAGGAAGTTGCGGCTCTCTTGGCCAAGGGAGCCATCGAGCGAGTTCCTGTGCCAGAAGAAGGCCGTGGTTGTTATTCCCACTACTTTCTGGTGCCCAAGAAGGACAAAGGCCTGCGTCCTATCTTGGATCTCAGGGACGTCAACTGCTTCCTCCGGAAGGAGAAGTTCAAAATGTTTACATTGGCTCATGTCTTGTCTGCCCTCAACCCTGGAGACTGGATGGTAGCGTTGGACTTGCAGGATGCTTATTTTCACATCCCCGTCCTGCCGGCCCACAGGCATTACCTACGGTTCACAGTAGGCCACAAGCATTTTCAGTTTACCGTGCTCCCCTTTGGCCTTACCAGCGCCCCTCGGGTGTTCACGAAAGTGATGGCGGTGGTCGCAGCTCTTCTGTGCAGATCAGGGGTTCCAGTCTTCCCCTATCTCGACAACTGGCTGTTGAAGGCGAGTTCGCCCCAGGCTGTCGTTTTCCACCTCCAGTCTACGGCGGACCTCCTCCACTCTCTGGGGTTCACTATCAACGTGCCGAAGTCACACCTGATTGCCTCTCGGAAGCTCCTTTTCATCGGAGCAGTTCTGGATACAGCGCAGTTTCGGGCCTATCCTCCCGAGCAGCGAGTCCTGGATATTCGGGCTATGATACCGATGTTTCAGCCTCTATCCCGGGTTTCGGTGAGGATGACCCTGAGGCTGCTGGGCCTCATGGCCTCCTGCATCCTGCTGGTGGACTATGTCAGGTGGCATATGCAGGCTCTGCAGTGGGAACTGAAGTTCCAGTGGGCACAGCTTCAGGGTGAACCAGGATTGGGTCGACGGCAGAGCCCTCTCCCTTCCCCAACCAGACTTCACAGTGGTGACAGATGCGTCACTTCTGGTATGGGGCGGCCACATGGGAGAGGCGGAGATCAGAGGCCGCTGGTCACCGGCGGAGTCCGGGCACCACATCAACCTGTTGGAGCTACGGGCGATCCGTCTTGCACTGAAAGCATTCCTTCCTTCTGTCAAAGGGAGAGTAGTGCAGGTGTTCACAGACAACACCACTGCCATGTGGTACTGCAACAAACAGGGCAAGGTGGGGTCGTGGACCTTATGTCAAGAGGATCTCCGCCTCTGGACGTGGCTGGAACATCAGGGCATGTCCCTGGTGATTCAACACCTGGCAGGTTCCCTGAACGCCAGGGCGGACGAACTCAGCCGCCGGTGCATGATGGATCACGAATGGCGTCTTCACTCGGAGGTGGGTCAAGGTCTCTTTCAGCAGTGGGGAGAGCCTTGGTTCAATCTGTTCGCCACCGAAGAGAACGCGCAATGTCAGCAGTTCTGCACGTTGGAATTTCCAAGGCGGCACTTGCTCAGCTACTCTTTTCGTCGCGAGTGGAATTGCGGTCTTCTATACACCTTTCCGCCTATACCACTTCTGCTCAGAGTGCTGAAGAAGATCAAATGCGACCGGGCCCAAGTCATTCTTGTGTCTCCGGATTGGGCATCAAGAGTCTGGTATCCCGAGCTCTTGAACATGGCCATTGATCCTCGGATCAGACTGCCTCTTCGGGAGGATTTTCTGTCTGAGCAGCTGGAGACGGTCCTCCACCCGAACCTGTCCAGCCTCCACCTCCTTGCGTGGAGATTGAGCGGCGACAGTTGACAGCTTTTGACCTTCCTCCCAAAGTCTGTAATGTCATCTTGGCAGCCAGGCGTCCCTCCACCAAAACGGTATACGCCTGTAGATGGACCAAATTTGTGGCATGGTGCACAGCAAAGGCTGTGGATCCCCTCTTCCTTTTGTCTTTGGCCCAGCAGGGCTTTCCTCTGGGCACCCTTAAAGGCTATCTTTCGGCCATTTCGGCCTTTCTTCTCCTTCCTGATCAGCCTTCTCTTTTCAAGACCCCTATTGTACATGGATTTCTTAAGGGCGTTACTCACCTCTTTCTCCTATTCCTTTCGTAATGCCCCAGTGGGACATGAATCTGGTCTTAACCTACCTCATGTGTGCTCCTTTCGAGCCACTACATAATTTTCCTCCCAGACTTTTGACCTTGAAGACTGATTTTCTGGTTGCCATCACATCTGCTCGCAGGGTTAGTGAGCTTCAGGCTCTTTCTTCTAAAACTCCTTTCCTTGCTGTGCATCCGGACAAGGTTGTCCTTCGAACTCGACCTTCTTTTCTTCCCAAAGTGGTTACCTCTTTCCACATAGGACAGACCATCACTTTGCCCACCTTCTTCCCGCCCCTGCATCCTTCTAAGGAGGAGGAGAGGCTCCACTGTCTGGATCCAAAACGTGCGCTATCATTTTTTCTGGATCGCACAAAACAATTCCGGGTGGATGATCAACTCTTTGTTGGCTATGTGGGCGCCAAGAAAGGTTGGGCCATGCAAAAGCGGACCATCTCTCGATGGGTCGTCCTTTGCATTAAACTTTGCTAGTCCTTGGCGTAAAAGGAGCCTCCGGTAGGACTGCACGCCCATTCCACCAGGGCGACGGCAGCCACTACTGCTTTGGGACGTGGAGTCCCCCTCAGTGACATCTGCCAGGCAGCAACGCGGGCATCACTGCACACGTTCACTAAACATTACTGCCTGGATAGTCAAGTCTGGAGAGACGGCTTCTTTGGTTGTTCAGTTCTCCAGGACTTTCTGGTGTGAACTTGGTTCGCAGACCCACCTCCGGGGTAGGTATTGCTGGGGTATCTATTCTAAGGTAAGGAATCTATAACTTATAGTCTTTCAGATGAACAAGTTACTTACCTTCGGTAACGATATATCTGTAAGAGACATATATTAGTTATAGATTCCTTACCTTAGAATTACCCTCAGGCGTCAGACTGGATCCGGAGAATTTTTCTTCAGCAGTACCCCTGCGCGTCGGTAGGTGGCGTCGGTTGACTCCACGTTCGTCATTGGCATCGTGGTTGCCGGAATGACGTCGCGGTATCTACTTAGACGCCGCGCCTGCGCGCTGACGTCCGTTCTTTACATGACATTCCACGCCAGAAGCGCAGAGCCATGCAAGACACTGACCCCTGGTGCACAAAACTAGGGCCCTGAAAGGGAGTCCCTTATTCTAGAAGTAATTCGCAGAATGGGGAGGATGGGTGGGGCGGTAAGGAATCTATAACTAATATGTTATTTAGTCATACCGAAGGTAAGTAACTTGTTTGTTGGGGTCATAGAGGTGGAATTTAAGATCCCCTAAGAAGATTTAGTGCTCAGAGTCGACGGCGATCGGGGCGATGAGGTCAGGGATGGTGTTGCAGAAGCTGGGGCGTGGTACTGGTGGTATGTAGGCACGGGTGCCACAGATGGTGCTTTTTGCACCTGTGTGGAGTTGGAAGTTGAGGTGCTCCATTATCAGGGTTTAGTCGTCTGGGGAGGTCGTGCAGCGGATGGTTACCTTTTAGATGATGGCAATTGCACCTCCTTGTTTGTTGGTTCGGTCCCGATGTGTTATTTGTAGTCTTTGGGGGCAGCGATGGCGATGTCCGGCGTGGAGGCAGGGTTCAGCAGGTCTGTGTGTGGAAGATGACGTCCGGGGTGAGATATGAGATCGTGTCCCAGATCTCCATGACGTGTTTGCCGAGCGATTGTGCGCTGGGTAGAATGCACTAGAGTTGTGCTGTGGCGGTCTTGGTGGGTGTGGAGTACGCAGTTGTGTTTGCAGTGTCTCCAGTGTTGTTGGTTGCTTTGGTGCCACAGGTGAAATGGCAGTTCTAGCAGGAGAACAGTCCTCTGGTGGTGCTTGGAGATGTGAGGCAGCAGTAGTTGTTGTTGATGCGTCCGGGATCCAGGGTTCGGAGATCTGCGGCTGTGTAGCTGCTTGGGGTGGAAAGGCCGGGGTTCCTGGCACTGGGTGCGGTCCAGGTGCAGACTGGCACAGACAGGCTTGCCTGTGGCCGGCCTGCGTTCCGGCCTCCATAAATAGGTCCTAGGCGGTGGGCGGGGCTCTGCTAGTGGCAGGATAGAAAGAGCAGGGAAACAAAAAACAGTAGGAAAGCGGAGTGGCAGTGACGAAGAGGGAAAAGAGAAAATAACCGAAAGGCAGACACACAGGAAAGCAAACACCAACAGTAAAAACAGCACCAAGACAAGACAAACCACAGTTTGAAAAAAAAGGCTGGGTCGAAGTTGTAGCAGTGACTGTGAGCTGGCGCAGGGACCTGCTACTGGAGCCGCGTTGCGATCTCCATAAGTAAGTCCTAGGCGGTGGGCAGGGCTCTGCTAGCACCGGGAAATGGGTGGGTAAGAGTAGGGAAACAAAAAACGGCTGGCGGGTTTGCACAGCGGTGAAAACAGAGATAAAAGAGAAAATAACAGAAAGGCAGACACAGCGGAAAACAAACTGCAGCCTCAAAAACAGTGCCCAGACAACACATACCACAGTGTGAAAAACAAGGCTGGAGCGAAGTCGCAGCAGCAATTGGCCAGCTTGGAACACAGGAGCCTCCAGTTGTGATCTTGTCCGAAACACAGGCAGACTTGGAGCAGAGTCTGACATGTCAGTATTACCACTAGGAGACTGGCAGAAGTAATCATTAGTCTATCATGATTCAGGATTATATGTAACCGCCCATTAGGACTAGGTAAGGCTCCATTACATGGCAAATTTGCCTTAGATGGCTTGTAGGACTTCCTCACCAGGATCACATCTGAAAGGCCATCTAGACTGGAACAGAATCGATTGTATGTTAGCATTGCGTCTGAAAGGGGGGAGTAGGTCTGTCAAGTCTCATACCTTCTTACATCTGATTGACTCCACCCTAGCACTAAGCATCAAATGATGAAAATTAAGAAATCATAAACAGCAGAACACAGGTACTTATAGAGCATGTGCTCACCATGAGTAAATCTCTTGGTGCTATTGCAGGTATTTATTATTGCCCAAGCCATTGGTTCTATCAGCCTTGGAAAAATGAAAGACTAAGATTTTAACTTGTGACCTTAGGGTCATGTAAAGATCCCTGCAGTGAATGCAAGTCACTGTCTGACTTAATGCAATATATTTAACACATTTTTAAAATATACATAAAATATATATTTTACTCCTACTTTTAAAAAGCGGGTCGAGTAGAGTCGTTTTGGGTTTAATAACTCAAATGATATTAAGATGGTTGATACATTGTGGTGGAGGTGGGCCCAAATGCTATCTTAGTTTGTGGAGTCTGATTCTTTAGTTGTCATGGCACTATAGGTCAGCTGAAAGTTTTTTGAGGTAACCTCAGTACGAATGGCTCAACCTTTATTAATCAGAGTCTAAGGGAATGGAAGGATTTAGTGATTGCCACACATAAAGTTCACTCAATTGTCTGGGAAAAGCCTTTGTACACCCCCATCTGTAAGGTGCAAACACCACAAATGTCTCACTTAAAAGGAAGAGAATCCATTTGATGATCATGACTGTAGATGGCAGATGGAGTTTACAAGCCTCCAAGCTATGCTCAGGTTATGATCTGTGCTGTTAAAGAGTGTAAATTGTGTTTCTAAAGTATTTAGGCTTGTGCCGGATACTTGAAGAAGTAACTTGGAGAACCATTGTTTCTGCCGGTCATTACCATGGTACCAGAGAAAATATCTACAAAATTATTGGGAAGGCAAATGGTGATACAGTTACAATATTAAAATGAGGTTTCAACTCGGGCAGGGGGAGAGGGGTGTGATCAACCGCGACTAAAGATGGCGGATCAGGTTTGAGCTCCGGCCAAGCTCACCTGCATTATACATAATCTTGTGTGCCCTGCGGGAGCAGCAGTGGCAGTGAACGACTGGTGCCAGGCCGGGGGACCCAGCAACTCTAGGGGAGCGATAGAGGAGGTGTCTTGAACCCTAAGAGTATGTGGAGAGTTCGGTGGTCCTCAGCCTGCCCTATCAAGATGGCTGCTGCGTCTTGCTGAGCGCAGCCCAGTCAACCAATGCATGGAGCGGCCCTGGGGCTGCCCTGCTGGCTCGTGAGGCCTGGGTCCTCTGCCCTGGGCTGAGAGAAGCCTCGGGCTTGGATTCGCGATTGAAAGATGGGGGTTAACCTATAACACAGCTTAGGACAGAGGAGGGCTGCCTGGCACACTTGCAAACACATATTAAGGATGTCTTCATCAGACACTATTGTGAGCTCTATCAGCCACGTGTGGCAGCTGCAATGAAGGACATTGAGTCCAGTGCTACCAGGCCTACCAGGTGCCACCTGGGGGAACCAATTAGGAGGCTGAGATTAGGGGGCACTGAAGGATTTTGCTAGGGGCAAGACTCTGGGTACCGACTGGCTTTTTTATAGGAATTTGCCACAATCCGGCCTTCCCGCTTGGCGGCATTGTACGTGGAGGAGGCCTATATCTGATAGAGACTTCTAGCTGCAAAATCCTTTCCTTAGAATTATCTCCAGGTGTCAGACTTGATCCGGAAACTTTTTCGTGAGCAGCACCCCTGCGCACAGATAGGTGGCTTCGATCAGCTCCGTGTGGCGTCGTCGGCACTGGATGTGACGTGTGCGGTGCCTATATAGGTGCCACCCCAGTGCGCTGTCAGTTCTTTTCTTTCCATGCCCGTCAGCGCAGATCCGGAGAGAGCTACCCCATCAGTCATTTTGATGGAGATTTTTTCGACTTTTTGTCGAGTGTTTTTTGAGAGTTTCTCCTGGTGTGGCAGTATGTCCTCTAGGAAGGCTGGCTTCAAGTTCTGTGGCACCTGTCACCGACTGATGTTGTTGACAGACCCGCATCTTGTTTGGCTTCGGTGCCTCAGGCACAAGCACAATGTAAAAACATGCGTCAACTGCAGCGTCATAAACCCGAAAGCCTTGAGGGAACGGTTCCTCAAGCTCCTGGTAGCTCGACGTGCGACGCCGCAACAGTCGTGTTCCCGGTCAATAGGAGGGCCCTTGGAATGGTTGCGAAGCCCAAAATCTTGGTCGTATTCTAACTCATCGGGCCACTTGGATAAATCCCACTGTAAGAAAACGAGAAAGAAGCATTTGACTTCACCTCGTCAGTTGGCCGACAAGTCAAGGGAGCGTCGACATTCGAGGCCTGGTTAGCGGTTAAGCCAGCGACTGGGTTGACTCCACGCTTTCCCGAGTTTCCGGGAGCCGGTGCAGCCTCCTCTCATCTTAATGAAACCACGCGCCGCTTATTTAGGTTCCTCGCTCCCGCGCCTTCGGGCACCGTGGGTTTGGGAGGGGCCCCTACTGGATCCACGCCATTGGCTTTGGCCTAGCACCAGTTGGGCCCCTCTTATCCTCGGCTGGATCCGGACCGGTGTCAGTCGTACCACTCGACCTTAACTGATGCCATTCCAGATGCCAACGCTCCCAGTGCCCACCTGCAGGGCTGTCTCCATTCAGATCCCCGACTCCAACACAGATCCGGATAGGCAGCGCCCAACGACGATTAAAATCATGCCTTCCAGGCCGGAGCCGGAGTGCTATTCCTATGGGCTAATACTCCGGGAGGATTGGGAGGGTCACTGGACCCTGAATAATACCAACCCTTCGACTGAAACGTGGACTGGTGTGAGGATTTGGTGGAAGCCAGCGGACTGACACCTCTTCAGATACTGGCATCCTCTCTTCTCCCTACCATGGCTACGGAGGAGGTAATGTCTTTTACAATGGTGGTGAGGAGGGCAGTTGAGGTCCTGGACCTTAGACTGCCCTCTGTGTCAGTCAAGAGTAACGTCTTGATGGAGGTGTTTCAGCCAAGAGTGTCCTCTCAGAACCGCTTTTCCGTTTTAATGAAGCCCTTACAGATGTCCTGCTTGGGATCTTGTTTAAGCCCAGCACAGGTGTTCCTGTTAACAGGACAATTGCCCACTGCCACCACCACCTCAACACCCTGCCCCAGTGAGCTTGGTGGGCCAAGCCTCCACCTCCCATGGCGCATTCCCTACCACACTCCTGGATAGGAATCCAAGATACTGGACACCTTAGTGAAGAAGTTGTTCTCTTCCACCAGCCTGGCACTGTGGTCGGTGAACACTGCGTGCCTTTCGGGCCGCTACTCCCAAGCTCTGTGGGATACGGTTGCGCTGGTGCTGCTGATGGTCCCAGAAGAGCCCCTGACCGTCCTCTCCCAGGCTGTTGCAGGCTGGATAGACACAGCCATGTTCACCATCTGTTGTGGACTGGATACCACCGACTCAATTGGCAGAGCAGTTTCCTTGACAGTGGCTTTATGGCACCACACCTGCTTGAGCACATCTGGCTTTTCTGGGGATGTCCAAGAATCGCTTATGGACATGCCCTTTGATGGCTTCTGTCTCTTCGAAGATAAGGCGGATTCAGTACTGGAGCGCTGTAAGAACAGCAGGGCTATGGCCAGGTCCTTGGGCCTTTCCATGGTCCTTCGCCACCCACAATCAGCCTTTCGCGGCCACGGAACGGGGATCTAACCGCATCTATACCCGCCCAGCCACGGCGGCATGTAAACTTCCCTGCCTCTGAGTGGGTGAGGACGCGGTACCCACAGGCCTCGTGGGTCAGCCAGTCCACCATCTATCCCCCCTCGGCAGCCGCACCCTCCAAACCCATATAGTCTGCCCTCTTACCATCATGGGCACCCATTGGGCGGCAGGATCCACCATCACCTGCACCACTGGCAGTCTATCACATCGGACCAATTGGTTCGGCATATGTTTGGGAGGGGCTACTTCCTCCCCTTCAAAACTACCCCTCCACCCATTTCACCTGCTTGAGACAGACTGACGGAGGACCATGTTTCTTTGCTCCACCAGTTAGTGGTGCCTGTCTTGGCCAAGGGAGCTATAGAGAGGGTGCTGATTCCAGAAGAAGAGCATGGTTGCTATTCCTGCTACTTTCTGGTGCCCAAGAAGGACGGAGGCTTTTGTCCTACCGTAGACCTGCACCCTCTTAATTTCTTCCTCAAGAAGGACAAGTTCAGAATGCTCACACTCACTCAGGTCTTGTCTGCCCTTGACCTGAGAGACTGGATGGTAGCGTTGGACTTGCAGTACGCATATTTCCACATTCCCATCCTGCCTGCCCACAGGCATTACCTGTGGTTCACTGTGTGCCACGGGTACTTTCAGTTTACTATGCTCCCTCTTGGCCTTACCAGCACTCCTCAGGTTTCACTAAGGTGATGTCGGTGATTGCAGCTCATCTGCGGGTATCAGGGGTGCCAGTATTCCCCTATCTCAACGAATGGCTGTTGATGGCGGGCTCACCCCAGGCTGTCGTCTCCCACCTCCAGACTATGGCGGATCTCCTGTATTCGCTAGGTATCACTATCAACGTGCCGAAGTCACACCTTACTCCCTCTCATATGCTCCCTTTCATTGGAGCTGTTTTGGACACTGTGCAGTTTCGGGCCTATCCTCCCAAACGGTGTGTCCAGGATATTCAGGCTATGATATCGATGTTTCGGCCTCTATCCTGGATATTTGGTGAAACTGACTTTGAGGCTGCTGGGCTTCATAGGCTTCTGCATCTTACTAGTGACACATGCCCACTGGCATAGGCGAGCTCTACAGTGGGATTCTTAGATTATTGTAAATTGATCTGAGCATGCTAATATAAATGTGACTGTTTAAGTCAAGGCATGGAAAGGAATCACCCTGCACATAGAACATTTACTCTTCCTAGTGAGGCACATAAGAACAGGTACATGAAGCATTAAGTAAAATGACCTGACTTCCATGTCAAATCCTGACATTGAAACACTTTCCAACAAATTTATATTTAGAAAAACAGCGTGCAAGGGAAATATGTCACCTCTCAAATCTATAGATCATGAATGATTCTAGGGCCTGCAGTAATTGTGCCTTGATGCATCCCAAGGCCTTTCGAGATTGGGAAACAAAGCTCTTTTTGCCGAAGCACTGCACGACCCCCACAGCAAGTATTTCTCATGGTCCTGTAAGAAGCCCAGGCCATTCTTTAACAGGCCAAGCACAATGGTCATGATCAGGCCAGGTTTATCATTTACTGCGAACTGGATTCCACTGATAGCCTCAGTAGGGCTTTTGACACCAGTAATGCCATTCGTGGCATGCCTGGATGTGGTTCACTGGCTTTTTGGGAGACGTTCCCGGAACGACCTTCACCCTCTCAATGCCTTTCTGCGGAAAGACCGTTCAAGATGCTCACCCTGCCCCAGGTCTTGTTTGCTTTCGACCCTGGATACTAAATGGTAGCGCTGGTCTTGCTGTACGCTTATTTCCATATCCCGATCCTGCCGGCCCACCAGCGTTACCTGTGGTTCATGGTAGGCCACAAGCATTTTCAGTTTGCTCTATTGCTTCATGGCCTTACCAGTGCTCCTCGGTATTCACAAAAGTGATGTCTTTGGTAGCAGCACGTCTTTGGAGGTTGAAAATTCCAGTATTCCCTACTTCGACGACTGGTTGTTGAAGGCTGGCTTTCCCCAGGCGGTCATCAACCTCCTCTAGTCTACGGCAAACATCTTGGCATCCTTGGAATTGACTATCAATGTGCAGAAGTCACATCTGACTAATTTGCAGATCCTTTCCTTCATGGGAAACCATTTTGGACGGAGTGCAGCTTTGCGCCTATCCCCCGCAGAAGAGAGTCCAGGAAATGAGGGTGTGATCCCTATGTTTCAGCCTCTGTTCTGGATGTTAGTGAGGATGACTGAGGCTGCTGGGACTGATGATCTCCTTCATCCTGCTGGTCAAATAACCCAGATGGCAAATGCTGGCTCTGCAGTAGGATCTGCAGTTTCAGCACTTTTGCTCTTTTACGTTTCCAAGGCATCTCTCGCTCGGAGAGGCAAATTCGCGTACAGTGGGACTTGGGACTCCTTTCTGCCAATACCTCTCCGGCCCAGAGATCTGCAGACCAGGACCGTCTGCCCAAGTCATCCTAGTGGCATTCAGATTGGACACAGAGTATGGTATTCCGAAAGCCTGGGCATTTTTCCCCCGATCAGGCTGCATCTTCGGGAGGATCCATTGCAGCATCCGTTCTGCAGCTGAACCTGCTCAACCTACACCTCCATGCTTGGAGATCGAGCGGCAACAGTGGAGTGCTTTTAACCTTCCACCCGCAGTTGTGAATGCCATTGTGGCAGCCCAATGTCCCTCAACCAAATCTGTATATGCCTGCCATTTGGATAAGTTTGTGGCCTGGTGTGCTGCTAATCAGATCGACCCACTCAATGCCAAACGGTCTGAAGTTCTCTTGTTTGTGTTGTCTCTCGCCCATCAAGGCCTTACTTTGGGCACTGTTAAAGGGAACCTGTTGGTTCTTTCGGCCTTCTTACTGTTTGCAGACCAGACACCATTTTTCAAATCATCCTCTGTGATGCATTTCCTCAGAGGGTTACAACGTATGTTCCCCACTTCTCCTTTTCCCCAATGGGATTTAAATATGGTCCTTACATTCCTCATGTGCGCCTTTTAACCCCTCAACAGTTGTTCTCTCAAGGTCCTTACCCTCAAGACAGTCTTTCTGGTCGCAATAATATCAGCGTGACTGCTCAGCGAGTTGTAGGCTCCTTCTTTTAACCAACCCTACACCTCGTTTTACCTGGACAAGCCGGTTTGACCCTGGGGACCTAAGCCTCCTTCCTTCTTAAGGTAGAAACTCCCTTCCATGTTGGTCTGAACATCACCGTGCTGGCGTTCTTTGCTCCTCCTCACCCTTCTAAGGAGGAGGAGAAACTTCACCGATTGGATCCGAAACGAGCTCTTAGCTTCCACATCGATCATACAAAAGGACACCGAGTGTACGATAAGCTCTTTATTGGGTTCACTGGAGTAAAGAATGACAGTGGTTAGACATCTCTATTAGAAGAACAAGTTACTTACCTTCCGTAACACTCTTTCAGGGAGAGAGACTCTAACCACAGATTTCTCACTGAGCCTTCTATCTCCCCGGTCTGTGTACTTGTCTCTTTTTTAAATCATCCCAATTTTGGAATCTGCACTCTGGTCATGACTTAACTGAGTGGCTCCACGTCTGTGGGAGTGGAAGTACCTAGAAAGAAACTGATGACAGTACACTTATATAGGCCTGCACACGTCACATCTAAAGTGAAAAGATACTGATGCAGAGCCTCTCAGCACCACCTACTGGCACGCAGAGGGTACTGCTGAAGATTTTCCGGACCCAGTCTGGCGCTAAGGGGAATATTCAAAAGGTGAGGAATCTCCTGTCAGTGTTCCAGCGCCATGCTTATCCAGTTTAAATCTCCGATCATCAAGGACAGATGAAATCTCTAAACTTCATTCCTTGACCTGGTCTAAAGTAAGCTTGCGTTCTTTTCTTTTTTGTTGTTGAAATTTTTGTTTATTTTTTTCAAATGTACAGTAGAACAGTAAAATTGCAGAAGTGCATCTGAAATATTACCTTCTATAACATTGTAGTGAGCAACGTGATTGTAATTTTGTGTTGTATCCCACTCAGCAGATTTAGAATATTTCGCGTGTTAAGTAATAGGAATGAATTGCCAAAAAGTTACCCAAGAACAGTGACGTGAAAACAGCACCAGTAGGGAGCAATATACAATTCTCACAGCTAGGAATGGAAAAGCGAGGAAACCGGAGAGGGGAGAATTTTGTGGGGATGAGGGGTGGGGGTTATTAAGGGATTGTGCGTGTCCGCTAGTCACCATTATCCAGAATGTCATTATACATGATAAAAGACTGTACTTGAGTGAAAACTGCCAATTAAACTACTTTTATGGTTTAAGAAATATCAGAGACTGGCTTGAAGTTTGAAAGATCCTCCCCAAATGAACCATTTTTTAATTACACCATAACTGCATACTGTGTCTAGGCTACAGTACATACACCCTCAAGGAATGATGTATTTGTAAACCCACAGCATCACCTTTAACTGATTGGGTTACCTTTTTAAAGATTTTTACTGGTAATAATCAGAATAGGACTGCCAGAAAGCCTCATTTTAAGTGACTTCATGACAGGCCAGTGCAGAAAAGGCGGTTTTCCCAGGTTGTCCCCAACCTATCCTTTGCTGAGAACTTGCATGGTGGTGTACATTGCCAAAAAAGAGAATGAAATGGCTGTGTAGTTGGACTCAGTAAAACTGGTTCACTACCTGGCACTTCCTTGTGAAGAACCATGCAAAGGTTTCTGGGAAAAACTATTTTTCCCTGGCATAGAGTTGGTTGTCTTTGCTGTGAATGGTCTTGGAGAGCCTGATCCATAGTCTGAGACCTTGACTCTGAATAGTCCCTCTTCTCGAACTGCACTGCATTGAGAGGTGTGGTGCAGCGGCCAGGGCAGCTGACTTCGGAGCACAGGGTTCACGGTTCGATCCCCGGCTCCGGCGGCAGCTCAGCACCGTGTGACTCTGGGCAATAGCTCACTTAATTTCCACTACGGCCTCCAGCGCCTTGAGACCCGTAAGGGTGAGTAGCTGCGCTATATAAAAACGGACTTACATTTTTTTTTTTTTTAGGGATAAGTCTTTGGTCGGCTGAGTAAGTCATCGGCCAGGAGTGTGTACTGCTGTATGTTATTCTTAAGGTACTGATATTCCTCTTTACTTGAATTTCACAAACTGGGCTGGATCTCGCTGGATAGATTTGGTGTCTGCCTTTCCTTGCTCGTTTTCTTTCTCGCTTGGTCATTAGCGACGGTGCGGGATTCATTGGTGGTGGCAATTCAATAATCACTAGATCTTGCTTTTGTTGATTCTCTAAGATATTTTCATCATTGGGTGGGGTGGTAGGCGTCTGTCGGCTCCCCCGCTGCTGCATCTTTCTCCCTGGCAAGGTGCAGTTCCCTTGCAACATCTACACCATCTGCTTGTGCAGCAGTCTGCATGGTTACATATGATACTTTGCTTACTGCTTTAAGCATCTCCTCCAGGAGCACTGGCAGTTGAACTAATTTATAAATTATCTCCTTGCACTTGCACATTGTGAATTCATCGTCCTTCCTTAATTGAACTCTATGGATGTGATTATTTATATTCTCAAGCTTTCCGTCTATACTTGACACAAAGACCGCAAGTGTGTTTAACAGGTCCACTTGTATGTCCATTTTATTAGCGTGATCATTCAACGCTTCCACCGTTGCTTACATTGTGTTCAATACAGCCTCCTCGAAGCTGTTGACATCAGTTGTAGTTACATTTGGGCTCTTTAAGTGATCTGCGCTTTGATCTTCTGTGCATGGGGCATCCAGTAGCTCTGCTTCCCTTGCATCAGATATGTTGAGCTCTACCTCACTCGCATGACGCTGCCTGGGATTGGTCGCCACTGCCGTTCTCACATGAGAATTCAACTGCGAGCAAGAAAAGGCAGTCACCGAATCTATCCTGCGAGAGCCTGCATTGGGCAAGTCCCAGGCGACTATGGCAATGATATTGCTGACCCCGCTCCAATGGAGGCCAAGCAAGGAGAAATGGGAGACGAGCATCAAGAGCTTGGGGAGCATTGGGAAACTGGGGCACTCCCACAGCCCAAACAGTTTCTTAGACAGGTTCTGGGCAACGATGATCAGCAGGAGGCTAAGAATAGCCGTAGTAATAGCATCAAAGATCTCGCTGCAGAAAAGGAAGGAAGAGGTAGAACCCACTCCCGCAAACAGAGGAACAGCACAGAACAGTAACACCCCTGGCAGGTCAGAAAACCTAACAAATGAAACAGGCAGTCCAGAAAGGAGGGAGGTTATCACCTAGCGGGATCGTGCCCCAAACCCTGGACCAGCTCTAGGGGAGAATGACGCCAGGTTACAAACTACAGAGTAAATAAGAATAAACTATGGTTCTAAGTTACTTTGCAGCCTGTGTGGGGGACAACCAGAACTGAAGATGGCGCATCATGCGATTACCTCAATCCGTAATGGGTGGTACACAAAAAAGGAATAAAAGCCCACTTGAAAATATCTCAGAGAGCATTAGGATCGCCACTGCTTACCTAGGACCAAAGGCAAGTCTGCTATGGTTCCCTGAATATAGATCCAGAGGACCCCATGACATCCTAAACCGCTCAAACATATTAAAGCTCATAAAGGACTTGCCAGACCTTGCGGAAGTTGAATCCTGCGACATCTATTCCATTGAATTCTTAACACCCTGCAGGAATCTAGTATCTGAACCCACACTTGTTACATTTAACTGCCTGCAGATTCAAGCTGATGTTATGGACTGCAAGGAACTGTTAAAGAGTTGGAGCATTAAAATATTACATTCCCAGGAGGGGTGCTATCCGCCCCTTTTCCTGTCTTCAAACCAACCAACAAAGGACATTAAAAGCCAACCGTCACCCCTTGTGAGACAATACAAGGGCTGAAACCAACAGGTACCTTCAGTTCTGAAAGGTGCAGTGGGATGGTCCCTGAACACGAGGGTCTTAGGGTTGAAGATTCAAGCAGCAGATTCACAAGCAGGGGAAGGTCTTGGGCCCAGACGAGTCTCCAAACAGGGTGAACCAAACAATTGGAGTTGGCAACCATCGGTTCTAGCAGTGGAGTGCCGTGAAGACTGAAACGAGAACTTTTTCTTGATGTATCATACAAAAAAACACAATAAGCTAAATATCTGCACCTAGAATCTGGGGGGACTCGCTACTAAAATTGAAGATGCTGCAATGATGGAATATCTTGAGAAGTTTTATATAATTGCTGTGCAGGAGACTTTGGCACAAACCAGCATAACGTTAATTGGTTTAATTGAATTCAGTAGATGGGCACGGAAAAGCAGCACTCGAGGAAAGGTAAACGGCGGTTTAATAACTTAATGTGAACTCAAATTTAGCCATAAAGGTAACGCCATTGAATATAGAACACTGGTTACTGGCCCAGTGCATGGAGGGTTGAGACAAACAGCCAGCAACTCCGCTGATCTCGATTAACATTTATATTAATCCGAGAGAAAATTTAAAAATAGTGGAGAAGCTGATCAAATTGCTCCTGGAAAGGGGATAAACAGATGGCAAACCTGGTAATTACCGGAGATTTTTAACATGAACCTTTTTTCAAGATGCAAATGACAATGGCGATGAGGTGTCACAAGTGCTACCAGCGCAAAGTCATCCCCTGCATAGACGCCAGGACGACCTTGTGAAAAGGCTCCTCCTGAAGGTATCTGCGGCAGCTGGTCTGGTAATACTTGATGGATGCCTCCTGGGTGATATTCCATCTGCTTGGACAAGACAGTCCTGCAAAACGACCTCCTACTTAGATTACACTATGGTGAGCGCTAGTCTATTCAGTGGAGTAGTTGATTTGAAAATCGAGCACAGGCCGGAGAGTGACCATCACCCGCAAAACATTTGTCAAAGCGCCGACGTGACCGGTTTAGATCAGGCACGGATAGTGCAGGTTGAAGCTCACTCTGAAAATGTAAGATGCCTTAAATGGAGCCTAGATAATATTGAAGGCTTGGCAAGTGAGGCCGAGGGAATTCTGAAAGAAATATCAACCAGCGAGGAAGCCCCGATAAAGGCATGGGAGTGCCTCTCGGAGACCCAAGCAGTAAGATATCCAGCTACAGTCTGGAGAATGGTAAAATCATTACTCACAAAAGATTTACCAACCAGCCAAAACCAGTTCGCCTTATCAGGTCAAGGATTAACAAAGTACTCCATCAATTGCGGCGCTCACCACAGGATTCAGCATTACTAGAGTGCCTACGAATGGAGTGTAAGCGACTAAAAAAGGCGGTATGGCTGTCGAAGAAAGAGAGATCTGAAGCATTATGGGCAAATTTGCTTTACTCTTCCAAACGGAATAGAAGCTTCTGGAAATTAATCGATGCGCTTGATAAAGGCCCCAGGGCTGAAAACAACGCTAACATAAGCGAGGAAGAATGAATTGAATACCTAAGAGCTCATAAGGGAAGTACAGATGACCTTTCTGTCCCGGGTTCAGGTCTGACCCCACATGACAAAGATCATAGCATAAGCACACAGGATCCGGTGACCCCAGAAGCCAACCGCAATGGTGCTACCGATGTCTCAGACCACCCGGTGGAACCCTTAGACCATCTAATGGAATCCTTGATAAAAATAATTGAAAACTCACGTTCTAACTGTGCACCTGGCCCAAATGGAATGCCGACTGCACTCCTAAAGCACAGCGCCACAACCTGGGCTGGTTTCCTGAATTCGATTTTCAAGCAAATACTGCTGACGGAAAGCATACCGGAAAGCTGGAGAGGTTCAGTGATCCATCCCATCTTCAAGGGCGGGGTAGCCGCATCCCTTAGTAACTACAGGTTGATATCACTGCTCAATGTGGACCTCAAATTTTTGTCAACGTTACTACTGCAAGATCTACAGGAGTGGGCGACAGAGGCAAAAAGGCTGCCAAAGAACCAAACAGGGTTCATTAAAAAGCAAAGAACATCCACTAACCTAACGGCAGTAGGACTCATAATGAACAGAGCATGTGACACAAGACGCCGTTATTCATGTGCTTTGTGGATTTCAAAGCAGCCTTTGACTGCGTCACACGAGGCTTGCTCTGGGGAAAACTATTACGTTGGGGAATTCCTCAAAACCTTTTAAGGGCTATCCAGATGTTATATACAAAAACCTGGGTAGAGATCAAGGTTGGGGCGGGCGCCATCCATCCAGAAAGGTTAACACCTCCCTTGGATTGTTGTTAAACTTGTTCATCTGGGATCTTTCATCCTCCCTGGCAGAAGTAGTGTCGCATGCACCGAGCCTCGGGTCCCAACAGCTGGGTAGCATCTTGTGTGCAGACGATCTGCTGTTGTTCAGCAATACCCACGTGGGTCTACAAAGATATATCAACAGGCTCGCTGAATATTCAGTAAATAAGCAGCTGGAAATCAGTCTTAAAAAACCAAAGTAATACCCCTGAAGCGACGAATAGCGAAGCACAGGAGATGGCGCCTAAACAGGTCCAACATAGATGAAGTTACAACATACATGTGCCTAGGGTTCAAATTGAACTCGCATAATTATTTCGCTGCACAAAAAAAGCTACCACTGCAAAAGCTGAGGCCCTAAACTTTGCCTTCTCAAACTTGAGGAAAAGGCTGTGGGGCCAAAACCTAAAGGCATTAATAGCAGTGATTAAATCAAAACTGATTCCAACTTTATCATATGGAGGCAAGATAAGGCTGGACGAAGATGCGCAATTGTTATAGAAGCATGTAATACAAACATAACAAGCATTGGCATAGCCAATAGGTCTCGCCTTTGGGACCTTATAAGTATTTAGTTTTACAGCACAATATCCTCAGTGCAACAACATTAACTGTTGCATGGCTAAACAGTTATAAGGTCCCAAAGGCGAGACCTATTGGCTATGCCAATGCTTGTCTCTTGTGGTGCAGAACTCCACTCTCCACTTCTGACCCCACCTTGTTATGTAGAACTTCCTCGCCATTCGTTTGTCTCCAGCGACATTCT
The DNA here is from genome assembly GCA_963921515.1 of Calotriton arnoldi. NCBI lineage: Eukaryota > Metazoa > Chordata > Amphibia > Caudata > Salamandridae > Calotriton > Calotriton arnoldi. The sequence continues at coordinate 62,131 of CAWUFW010020429.1, read as the reverse complement.
GCACCACTCACTGCCCCACCAGACAGCAGGCATATCAGAAATACTACCAGGCCCTTTTCAGGGTGCACTCTGCAGGTGGCTTCTTGGGGTTTTTCAAATGTAGCTACTTAAAGGAGCAAACTCCATTCTGCTTCCCAAAGAAAGCAGATGTGTAGCTATAGGTGTTAAGCACGTTTCCGCCTTAGCAGATAGGCTAATAAGTGTTTATAGATTACAATCTACTATTAGGAATGCTTTGCAGCCGAATTGGGGCTATTGTTTTTTGCATAATTTATGGCTATTTATGATGCTAGAAACAACGATCAGGTTCTGTCTAACTGTCTTTCCCTCTCCGTCTTAGAGCACACAGCACCCACTTAGGGTAGGGTGACCAGGCGTCCCGGATTTGCCCGGACGGCCCCGGTTTTCACCAGCTGTCCCGGCAGATTTCAGGAACTTTAGCTCCTGTCCCGGTTTTTAGAGAGGGTCGATTGAAAACGGAGAGGAGGTGCTTTTTTATGTTTCACAAAGCAGGGATAGTTAGCAGTTGTTTCAAGGAAGCAATTTAATTAACAGGCGAGCTAATGGGTTTAAAAACTGCATTTTATGTATTTTCTAACTTCCTGTTCTGTAATTCTCTGCTGAGGAGGCTGTCATTCTGTGCGCTCGCTTGAAGAAAAACGGTAGTCCTTCTTCTATTTTCCTGAAATGTCCCGGTTTTTGGCTTTAAAATTCTGGTCACCCTAACTTAGGGGCACACAAACCTATTTTAAGGAAGCGCCATAGTGTGGGGATGCCTAGCCTCATGACTCTCCTGGGGTGTCTTATGTCTGTGCCCAGGTCACAAACCCAAACTCCGGACTCAAGTCCTCTTCGGACTTCTCACACTAGAGCTGACGACACCCTAGGGCCCTCCTCTCATGTACCAAGGTAGGTAACTATCAAGGCTTTACTTTAAAAACACAAAGCGTAACATAAACTGTGTACTGCTGCCTATTGTACCTGTTCCACAACGCCAGCTGATTTGTTTTTCAGGACATTAGTTGGACATTTCAGAACAATGTCCTTTTACCACTTCTAAGACTCATTACTCCTGCCCCGGTAATCACAGGCAGATTTCAGCTCCTAAAAGCACCCTACACTGTGGAAAAAAACACGTGAGAACCAGCGTGGAAACTATCATTTCTATGTTATTCCCCAAAAGCTAGTAATCCCTGTTCCAAGCCCCACAAAATACAGCAGTGCATCTCATCACAGGCACCCATCGACGAGACCATCTCCGTCAGCCACATCAATAAACAAATCTTTAAAGCCTAAACGATTGTCTCCCGTCCCGCTCATGGCAAAGCACATAAGTGTGTTTTTTAACGCCAAATTCCATCTCGCCCTTCCCTGAAGGTCCCTCTTATTCACTGATCAGTCCACGTTGCACATTCCCAAAACTCGCAGTGAAGTTCGCGGATTGTAACAGCACTGGAGTCCAACAACCTTCCATTCTCTCTACCTACAACCCACCCTCTCATGTGAAAGAGCTAAAAATTCCGTTTAACTTTGTCTGCTTTTGGTTTTTGAGTAATGCCGATGTAGAGCCAAACAGATGAAGAAAGACCTGCCAGCGCAGTTTTTGTCACTTTATACCGCGATGAAACGGCGGTCTGCTTTTCGCTACACATATAATTAGCAAAGTTTTCTTAAACCGACTTGTTGCTGCATTTGAACGGACCCCGTTTAAGCAACAGATGGTTTTGGCTGAAAACTCTGCAGCTTGTACAGCACCGAGAACAATTCCTGGACTTTTTCCATTCCACTGATCTGATTAACTGGAGTCTCCCTGAGCCAGCTCTTTCTCTCAACCTCCGATATGGTCCTCGGTCTGTAAAGAACACATTCCTTCTGGAGAGAGCAGAGGGCATTATGTGCGAATGAAATAAAACCGGGAAATTGCCCGCTCGAAAAACCACTGAAACCCGTATTATAAAGCCATCGTGCAATGTATGTTTAAGACAGCCCGAAATACAAGTTCCCTAACACTGCCTCTAATCAAATGTGTCGATCATTTAAAAGATTCATTCGTGTCGATTCTTGGTTAACATCGTTGTCTACATGTAACGAGCGGTGAGCCGCAGAAGGGGAGCGAAGCCGGAAACTACGGGGCGCATCGGGGGACAGGGAGCGGGGCGATCGAGCGCGGCAGCCTGCAAAGCAGTCCCAAAACGCTCGTGCGTCGTGGCTGGCCTTTGGATGGGTACGCGCGGCAGACATGTGTTTCCACTTATCGCGCCCGCGTCTGGGCACGATAATTGGAAACACATGTTTGCCGCGTGTACCCATCCCAAAAAGGCCAGCCACGACGCACGAGCGTTTTTGGGACTGTTTTTGAAACTCGCTTACTAAAAGTCTTCGTCTCTAAGCAGCGCTTGCGCGCTACTCGAGGCTTGACCTAAAAACGAGTGTTTCCGATTCCAAAATCAGCCTCCCCTGCGCAAGTAAGATTAGAATTTGCCTTGGTTAAACAATCACTAGCCAGGCAGGGGGCCTTCGTGAAGTGTTGTCATCGACTGCGGAGAACCCCCAGAGGGATCGCTGGCTAAACTCGTTTGGACAGAGATAAACCTGACCAGGGCTATACCTGCGGGACAGTATACAGAATCTTGGCATCCTAGACTTATGGCAACTGAACACGAGTGACCATATATTTAAGAAATGTGTGAAAAAATGTATACAGCAGAAAAGCAGGTTGGAAGATAAAGCCACACTGACAAAAACATTCACACGGGTGGTTAGTAATAAACTCATATACCATAAGCAAGGAGCAGTCTTATTTTGAGGCAATGCTGTTACTGGCGATCAAGAGGAACTGATAAAAATGCGATGTGTGTGCCTTCCAACACTTGATTTCAAGTGGCAGAAGATGCATTGTGCCGCTTTTGTCATCAGGCAAAAGAAACGTTTGTGCATGTACTTTGTGTGTGCCCAAACCTGCTAGTACATCGGAGGTCATTGTTGTGTAAGGAGTTTTTAGATTTAGGGGTTAGAACCGGCAGGATGGCGCCCATAGGAGGGCCTGAACCCGTTGAATTGTATGCTAAATATTCGACTGGTGTAGATTCTAGCAATTTTTAACAAACCGATTACAATTGTTATATGAATGCTGTTCATGGGTTGGAAAGGGTTTTATATAATACTTTTAATTCACGAGGGGTTGCTAAGTGTTAGACGATCATGAGGAGGAATAGCCCATTTCTGCTTAACGTTGTATGCTGTGATTGCACAGTAAATGCTATCCTTGCACAGCAGCATTAGTGTTTGCACCAGGCACCCAAGCCTACCAGGCTGATAGGAGTGTGTCAACAAGTTTGCCTATTTTGCACAGTTTTGCCAAATACTGCCGCCAAGCACTTCGGCAATGCGTTTTTGCACAATTGCGTTATATATGTTACATTGTACAATTGCTTTAAGCTCACTGCACTAGTCACTTTTTGACAAACCTTCACTAGGCAGGTAGAAGTAAATTGGTTCAAACTGCTCATGCCTCCTTGCACGATTGCGTTAATGCACTTTTAAATACCTTGAGAATGCATCTTTACACAGTAGTGTTGATGTTTACGTCAAGCATTTTGATAATGTTTTGTGCGTTCAGTCGCAGCTGGTGACACGAGATGACGTAGCGCCCTGAAATGTTTACACTGTTTCCCCTGTATAGTAAGCTCTGGATATATGCATGTTCCACAGGCTGTACCATGATCATATTTTTATATTTGTATTGTATGTTCCTTGTAGCTTCTCTGTGTACACCTAGATGATACAGGAAAGTTAATGGTTTTAAAATAGTCCGCTCCCAATACTTTATCTCGCTCTATGAACAATGAGACTCCTCTATTGCTTGTTCATTCGCCTATGTATGCCATGTTTTTTGGTTTGGCTTTATGCGCCTGTGGCGAGCACAATGGCGCTACATAGCTTCAAGTAGAGATTTATTGACTTTATATGTGCTGTGCTGGTTGTAAGTTTATGGTTTTTATTAACTGATTAACTTGACTTGATTGAGAAACAGGAGGATCTGAACTGTCTGCCTTATGGTTATGTAAAACCATGATTTGCTTTAGTTCGTTTTTGGTCAGACTCGTAGTGTGTGTGTGTGTGTGTGTGTGTGTGTGTGTGTGTGTGTGTGTGTATTCTCTTTCTTTCAGTTTTAAAATAGTAGAACCAGTGAGAAAAGATTCTTGCAGACATTGTAGTAAAAATGGAAGGTACTTAGGCAAACGTTTATTTATATTCAAGTATTATTTGTGTATTGCTCTTTTCTTGTATTACTTTCTTTACGCTTCTAATGGTGTAACCATGATATATATCTGTATTATTTTTATGTTTGTATGTATACATTTGTATACTTCTGTTGCTCTCTGTCACCTTGGGGTAAGATGCACTTTCAAAGTGAAATAAATTACAATAAAACTCGAGATCAAGCATTGCATGTTAATACATTCGAACATCTCTGTGTTTTCCCGTTTTAGAACATCACGGACACCATCGGCAGAGCTGCGGCAGACGCCCTGCAGGGCCCGATCCAGGCAGCATACAGGGAGGCCTTCCAGAGCATCGTGCTGCCCGCCTTCGAGAAGGGCTGCCAGTCCATGTTCCAGCAGATCAATGCCAGCTTCAAGCAAGGCACGCAGGAGTGTGAGTCCCTCTGTTCTCTATGTGCACGCATGATAGGTACCCTATAAGAAAAGCTGCACGCAGTTCACTACAACTAAACACTTCGCACTTCCAATCCTGGCCTCCTTGAAAGTACAGCACTGCCGCCGAACCAAGACAGCACTTCAGGGTGCTGACACAGTTGGAGAAAACCAGTACATAAAGAAATAGATCGAGTGCCTCTACTCAGACATACACATCAGACATAAGCTTATAAACGAGTTTCAAAATGACGCCAAAAGAGATCTTTCCACCCGAGGTTCTCTTTATTTTGGTGTCATTAAATAGTGTCTGCGCATTGTAGAGTAAACGTGGACCAACTCATAATGCGGCCCTAGAGTGATGAAACCCCAGCGCAGTCAGCATGGGAAATGGACTGAAATGCATAAGGAAGACCGTAAACAGAACAACGGACATTCATAGTAAAGTATAGGTGCCAGCTCACCGCATTTATAATTACGTATCCCTTCCTCGCGTGTCCTCCCATAAGAGCCCCTCTCGGGTCATACACATAGGATACAAAAATACGCCCCACATAGTTTCACAGCAAATGTGCCCCCCCTCCTGCCACACACAGTCTAATGCCGGATAACTGGCGCCCCGGAATGGGGTATGAGGCGCTTTATTATCTGCAGTGCAGCACATCACACTGCGCTATTGTCAGGCCTCAAAGCCTGGCTTGCCGTCAGTTCATTGGCCCAGCCTCTCACGGAGCGGGGAGAAAGGGATTTTTAAACAGTTTGAAGTGTGTGATGGGTTTCGCTTTTCAGACGTGATTCTGGACGCCCTCTTATTCTTCGCAGATATCCTGCAGCTCGAGGCCCAGCTGAAAAGCAAGAAGGCGCGTGAGCAGGAAGCCCGGGACCCGCTGCTGAGCCAGCTGCAGCACAGCATTAACACTTTCCAGAGCACCACCGAGCAGCTAACAGCCAGCATCACCACGAGCGTGAGGACGGAGGTGCAGCACCAGCTGCATGTCGCCGTGGGAAAGTGAGTGCACGTCGTTGTGTTCCTTGTGTGCTGTTTCGCTGTGATTTCTGCTCTTTGGGTCTTCCTACAGCCTTTTTTATGAGCTCCGCGCCTCTCTTACTTCCTCATTCCTATATGCTATGAGATACACTTGTAACCATATAGTTAATGTATAGGATTGTACAGTGTGCATTTTACATTTATTTATTTAGAGTTTTATATAGCGCGAACATGACCCACGAGGGTATCAGAGCATGTTTATAGAGCCTGTAGCACTTGTCTTCCTCCTTGAAGAGATATTCATTGTTTTTCTTAAACATTGAATCACTGCTTTTGTGTGAGATCCCTGAACACTGCATAAGAGAAATTATTTTTTTCTTTTGGTTTTTGCTGTTTTTACTAATGTACTATTAAAAAGCATATTTTCTTTTTGGATCGAGCCTACCAGACATTGCAAGAAATATGTGGCCCAACTGGACTGGACACTATGGATTTATGCTCTTGAGGCGCACGTGGACAACCAGGTTTCTGGAGTCATGAAAGCGTCCTTAATGGACATGCCCTTTGAAGACTCCAGACTCCTTGAGAAAATGGGAGACAATGTGGCATTACAGCCAGAACTGCTGACTTTGAAGCTAGGTTCGTATCTCGGCGTTGGATCAGCATCCTGTGATTCTGGGCAAATCACTTAATTGCCCCATGCCTAAATAGTAATTAAAAAAATGAGTGTGACGTTTTATAATGTAACTGTTGCTCATGTAAAGCATTCTAGTATCTTCTGCTGCTAGAACGATTCAGGAATAGTCTAGCCACAGCGTGAACTTTGAGACTTCTGACACCAGCTAAGCTATTTTCCTATCAGTACAGAAAATTCGGAAGCTGTTCCAGAGGGATGACTATCTGAAAGAAACACGTTAGTTATAGATTCCTTACCTTCGAATTACCCCCAGGCGTCAGACTGGATCCGGAAAGTTTTTTCGTCAGCAGTACCTCTGCGCGTCGGAAGGTGGCGTCTGTCGGCTCCGCGTCCGTCGTTGGCGTCGTGGTCGCCGGGATGACGTCGCGGTAGCTAGTTAGACGCCGCCCTCGCGCGCTGACGTCAGTTCTTTCTTTTTCCGTGCCAGCCAGCGCAGATCCGGGAAGAGCGGTACCTCCAGTCACTTTTTGACTGACTTTTTCCTCTACTTTTGTCTATTTCTTTTCGAGTCTTCGACTCCTGGTGCACGAGGGATGCCCAGCTTCAAGCCATGCGGTTCCTGTCATCGGATGATGTCGGTGACGGATCCGCATCGCGTGTGTCTCTTTTGCCTGGAGCGCGACCACGACCCCAAGTCGTGCTCCGACTGCCGGTCGATGGCGCCGAAGGCTTTGCGGGAGCGGTCCCGAAAGCTGCTTGAGCACCGGCAGTCGGCTCCGTGCCGTTCGAGGTCCCGGTCGCGAGGGAGGTCGAGGGACCGGTCGCGGAGCCACCACCATTCATCCAAGTCTTCGAAGTCTTCGCACTCGGGGGCGGGTAAGTCGAAGTCGAAGAAGCATCGTCGCTCTTTGACTTCTCCTCGTGGGTCGGCCGATCCGACGAGGGACGCAGGTGGTGCCCCTCCCGCGGCTCCGCGCGCGGAGCCCGAAGAGTCGACTCCGTGTTTCCCGCCCTTTTCGGGACCCGGAGCGACTCCCGCCCAGCTTTGTTCGTTCTATGAGGCGATGCATGCCATCTTTGGGTGGCCCGAACCCGCAGGCGCGCCTTCGGGCCCCGCAGCCTGGTTGGGGGGCCTAGGCCTTCTCCGCCGACGGTTGACCTGATTACGCCTCCACCGGCGCCGCTTCCTCCAGCACCACTACCGCATTCGACGCCGGTTGCCCCCCCCCGGCCGGTGTCGACCCCGGCCTCCATCCCAACGTGGAGCCAGACCGGCGTCACCCGACGCCGGATCCGGCGCCGGGCGGGGTTTTTGTGCCCCTGTTCACTCCTGGGGTCCCTTTTCGACCAGAATGGCACCCAGAGGATGAGGAGGAGGAGAGGGGTCAGGTGACCCTCTGACTGACCAGTTGGACAGTGAACAGGACTGGAGAGAGGAACTGGGGGATGCCAGTGGTTTGGACACCTCCCCTGACATTGGCATGTTGTCTCCTCCTACCGTGGCTACGGAGGAGGGAGCGTCATACGCAGTGGTGTTGCGTAGGGCGGCCGAGGCTCTCGACCTCGAGCTTACTACGGTGGCGGTCAGGACTAACCTCCTGACAGAGGTGCTACAGCCGGCTGCGAGCTCTTCGTAGCCCTTGCTGCCGTTCAGTGAGGCCCTCACCGAAGTCCTTTTGCGCACGTGGTCCAGGCCCAACACGGGGGCTCCCGTGGACAGGATGATTGCCCGACGCCACCGCCCGGCTCCGGGCGACCCCACTTTCCTCTCCCATCACCCCACCCCGGAGAGCTTGGTAGTCCAAGCCTCCACTTCCAAAAGCGCATTCCCTACCGCTCCACGGGAAAGGGAATCCAAGAAGCTGGACTATCTTGGAAAGACATTTTTCTCTTCCGCCAGCTTAGGACTGCGGTCGGTAAACACCGCATGTCTCTTGGGCCTTTATTCCCACTCGGTGTGGGATACGGTTGCGCAGTTGCTGCCTCAGTGTCCGGAGGAGGCTCGGGCAGTGCTCTCCCAGGCTGTTGCCGCCGGGAGGGATGCGGCGAAGTTTACCGTCCGTTGTGGGCTGGACACCGCCGACTCTCTGGGCAGGACCATTTCAACGTCAGTAGCACTTCGTCGCTACGCCTGGATCAGGTCGACTGGCTTTTCAGGGGATGTCCAGAACATCTTGATGGACATGCCCTTTGATGGCCATCGCCTTTTTGGCGACAAAGCAGACAACGCTCTAGAGCGTTTCAAGGACTCACGGTCTACGGCCAAGTCCTTGGGCCTCTCCACCCGCCCTGCGCAGTCTGCTTTTCGCCCCTTTCGTGGCTACGGAAGGGGTGCCCTGCTACGTCCCGCTCAGAGCCACAGGCCGCAGAAAGTTACCCAACCTTCGCGCGGCCGGGAACGTGGGAACAACCGTCGCGGTTCCGGGGGCCAGCGGGAGGGCCAGTCCACCAACCCCCCCTCTGCAGCAGCCTCCAAACCCTCCTAGACCGACCTTTCAGGCCCATCAAACGCCAGTGGGCGGCAGGATTCGCCATCACCTCTCCCACTGGCGCACCATCACGACGGACAGGTGTGTTTTGCAAATAGTCCGAAGGGGCAACTCCCTCCCCTTCGAGACTACCCCTCCAGCCATGCCACCGCGATACCACCGCATGTCGGAGGATCATCTGGCCCTTCTCCAGCAGGAAGTTACGGCTCTCCTGGCCAAGGGAGCCATAGAGCGCGTTCCTGTCCCAGAAGTAGGTCGTGGTTGCTACTCCCACTACTTTCTGGTCCCCAAGAAGGACAAGGGCCTGCGTCCTATCTTGGATCTCAGGGACGTCAACCGCTTCCTCCGGAAGGAGAAGTTCAAGATGTTGACTGGATGGTAGCGTTGGACTTGCAGGACGCTTATTTTCACATCCCCGTCCTGCCGGCCCACCGGCGTTACCTACGGTTCACGGTAGGCCACGAGCATTTTCAATTTACCGTGCTCCCCTTTGGCCTTACCAGCGCCCCTCGGGTGTTCACGAAAGTGATGGCGGTGGTCGCAGCTCATCTGCGCAGATCAGGGGTTTCAGTCTTCCCCTATCTCGACGACTGGCTGTTGAAGGCGGGCTCACCCCAGGCAGTCATCTCCCACCTCCAGACTAAGGCCGACCTCCTGCATTCGCTGGGGTTCTCCATCAATGTGCCGAAGTCACACCTGATTCCCTCTCAGATGCTCCTCTTCATCGGAGCGGTTCTGGACACGACGCGATTCGGGTCTATCCTCCCGAACAGCGAGTCCGGGATATTCAGGCTATGATTCCCATCTTTCTGCCTCTATCCCGGGTTTCGGTCAGAATGACTCTGAGGCTGCTGGGCCTCATGGCCTCCTGCATCCTGCTGGTCGATCATGCCAGGTGGCATATGCGGGCTCTGCAGTGGGACCTGAAGTTCCAGTGGGCGCAGCATCAGGGGAATCTGTCCGATTGCGTCCAGATCTCGGAGGGCACTGCACGACAAATGCAGTGGTGGCTCACGAACCAGGATTGGGTCAATGGCAGATCCCTCTCCCTTCCCCAACCAGACCACATTGTGGTGACGGACGCATCCCTTCTGGGATGTTGCGGCCACATGGGAGAGGCGGAGATCAGAGGCCTCTGGTCTCCAGCGGAGTCCGGGCTCCACATCAACCTTCTGGAGCTCCGGGCGATTCGTCTTGCACTGAAAGCATTCCTTCCCTCTGTCCGGGGAAGAGTAGTGCAGGTGTTCACGGACAACACCACCGCCATGTGGTACTGCAACAAACAGGGCGGGGTGGGGTCGTGGACCCTATGTCAAGAGGCCCTTCGCCTCTGGACATGGCTGGAACATCCGGGCATATCCCTGGTGGTTCAACACCTGGCAGGTTCTTTGAACGCCAGGGCGGACGAACTCAGCCGCAGGTGCATGATGGATCACGAATGGCGTCTTCACTCGGAGGCGGTGCAAGGTCTCTTTCAACAGTGGGGAGAGCCTTGGTTAGATCTATTCGCCACCGAAGAGAACGCACAATGTCAGCAATTCTGCGTGTTGGAATTTCCAAGGCGGCACTCGCTAGGCGACGCTTTTTGTCGCGAGTGGAGTTGCGGTCTGTTGTACACCTTTCCGCCTATACCACTTCTGCCCAGAGTGCTGAAGAAGATCAGGTGCGACCGGGCCCAAGTCATTCTTGTGGCTCCGGATTGGGCACGAAGAGTCTGGTATCCCGAGCTGCTCAACATGGCCATCGATCCTCCGATCAGACTGCCTCTTCGGGAGGATCTTCTGTCGCAGCAGCAGGGGACGGTCCTCCACCCGAATCTGTCCAGCCTCCCCCTCCTTGCGTGGAGATTGAGTGGCGGCAGTTGACGTCTTTCGACCTGCCTCCTGAAGTCTGTGATGTAATCTTGGCAGCCAGGCGTTCCTCCACTAAGACGGTATACGCCTTCCGGTGGAACAAGTTTGTGGCATGGTGCACAGCAAAGGCTGTGGATCCCCTTTCTGCCCCTCTTTCTGAGGTTCTCTTGTTTCTTCTTTCTCTAGCCCAGCAGGGCTCTGCTCTGGGCACTATCAAGGACTATCTTTCGGCCATCTCTGCCTTCCTTCGGCTGCCAGATCAGCCTTCCCTTTTCAAGTCCCCAGTTGTAAGTCGCTTCTTGAAAGGCATAACTCATCTCTTTCCTCCTATTCCCTTTGTTATGCCTCAGTGGGACTTGAACCTGGTTCTAACTTATTTAATGTGTGCTCCCTTTGAGCCGCTTCACAACTGTCCTTTACGGCTTTTGACTCTTAAAACTGCGTTCCTGGTGGCCATCACATCTGCCAGATGAGTGAGTGAGCTCCAGGCGCTTTCTTCTAAGCCTCCTTTTCTCTCTGTACATCTGGACAAAGTTGTCCTTAGGACTCGTCCATCCTTCCTGCCCAAGGTTGTCACTGCCTTCCACATCGGGCAGACTATCACTTTGCCCACCTTCTTTCTGCCTCCCCATCCTTCGAAAGAGGAAGAGAGGCTCCACCGGCTGGACCCAAAACGTGCGCTTTCTTTCTATCTGGATCGCACATAACAGTTCCGGGTGGATGACCAACTCTTTGTTGGCTACGTGGGTGCCAAGAAAGGTCTGGCCGTACACAAGCGAACCATTTCTTGATGGGTCGTGTTGTGTATAAAAACACGCTATTCTCTGGCTAAAAAGGAGCCTCCAGTGGGGCTACGCCCCCATTCCACCAGGGCGACGGCAGCCACTACTGCCTTGGTAAGAGGAGTTTCTCTGAACGACATCTGTCAGGCTGCTACGTGGGCATCGCTGCACACGTTTTCGAAACACTACTGCCTGGACAGCCAAGTCCGGAGAGACGGCTTCTTTGGCCGTTCTGTTCTCCAGGACTTTCTGGTGTGATCTTGGTTTGCAGACCCACCACCGGGGTTGGTATTGCTGGGGTATCTATTCTAAGGTAAGGAATCTATAACTAACGTGTTTCTTTCAGATGAACAAGTTACTTACCTTCGGTAACGATATATCTGTAAGAAACATTAGTTAGTTATAGTTTCCTTACCGTCCCACCCATCTTCCCCGTTCTGCGAACTGATTTCTAGGGTTAAGGACATCCTTTCAGGGCCCTAGTTTTGTGCACCAGTGGTCAGTGTCTTGCATGGCTCTGCGTTTCTGGCGCGGAAAGCCGTGTACAGAACTGACGTCAGCGTGCGAGGGTGGCGTCTAAGTAGCTACCGCGACGTCATCCCGGTGACCACGACGGACGCAGAGCCGACCAGCGCCACCTTCCGACACGCAGAGGTACTGCTGACGAAAAAACTTTCCGGATCCAGTCTGACGCCTGGGGGTAATTCTAAGGTAAGGAATCTATAACTAACTAATGTTTCTTACAGATATATTGTTACCGAAGGTAAGAAACTTGTTCTACAGGCAGCACCAGCCCTTCTAACCTGTACCGCAGCAGCCAACACCGTTTTTTTGAGGACGCAGATGTGGCCCCAATAGAGACCATTTAATGCAGCAGGAACAGCAATCCTCCAATGCTTCCTCCCCTGCTGCATCAGCTACCAAGGAGCTTTAGTTTGCACTCTGAGGCTCATGCCTGGCAGAAGGCAAAATATGACATTTTCTCCAGAATGGAAAATTCATTACATCGGAAAGGCGGCTCTAACAAATTATTCAAAGGGACTCCTCCCTGCCATTCATATCCTCCCCACCCTGTTTTCCTACCCACAAGAGCCACTTTTGATGGATAACTCCACAGTCCAGTTACAGGAAGACCACATTCTGTTGTCCAAGGGTGCCATTGAATGGGTACTGGACTAGGAGAAGATAGAAGGATGCTACCTACCCACTGAACGTCTTCCTGAGGAAGGACAGGTACAAAATGATCACACTGGCTTAGAACCTGTCAGCTCTACACCTAGAAGAAGGGATGGCAAACTTGGACTTGCAGGACGCTTATTTTCATACATCAGTCCTACTGTCCCACAGGTATTAATTGTGGTTTAAGGTGCTCCAGGAACACTTTTAATTTACTGTGCTCCCCTTTGGTCTTACCTTATCTTCTCAGATTCTCAAAAGTGATTACAATGGTCGCTGCCCATCTTCGGAGATCAGGAGTACATGTATCCCTGTACCTCGATGAGTAAGTCTTATAACACCTTTGGGCGATGACCGAACTCATGACATAAATCGGTTTCATCATCAATTGCTGAAGTCCCACATATATACCCTGTGCAAAGACTCCATTTGTTGGGGCTATTTTGGACACAGTGGAGTTCAAAGCCTTTCCTCCGTCGCTAGTCTTGGAAATTCAGGCTTTAATCCTTATGTTTTGGTCAGTCCTAGGTGTCGGTGTGGATGACTGAGGCTTCTTGGTCTTGTGGCCTTGTTCTTCCTTCTTATCCTGAATATTAGATGGCTCGTGTCCGCTGCAGTGGAAACTCAGATCCTAGATGCCTAGGATCAGGCATGCATCTTTGACTCAATTCCGGTTTTGAAGCACACAGCGCAGGATTTACTGTGGTGGCTGATGAACACCAGACTGACATGTGCCAGGCCACTCTTCCTCCACCAGAGTTCACGGTAGTGATAGATGTCACACGTGAGTTAGGTGGGTATTTAGGAGAGGTGGAGATCAAAGGCCTCTGATGTCTGGATGACTGCCAGCTCCTTATTAGTGTTTCGGAGCTTTGGGTGATCTGTCTGGACTTGAAAGCCTTTCTGCCGTCCATCAATAGAAGGATGGCGCAGGTCCTTCTGGGCAACATGACAGCCATGTGCTACTGCAACAAGCAGGGTGGAGTGGGGTTCTGGATCCACTGTCAGGAGATGCTGTGCCTCGTGAGGTGGCTGAAGCATCAGAGCATCTTCCTGGATGCCAACCACCAGACAAGGCCCTTGAATGCCAGAGTGGACTAACTGAGCAGACCCCATCTCATGGACCACGGGTGGCATCTCCATCACAGGGTGAGACAGAGTGTTTTCATGCAGTACTTCATGGCTACATCTAGTCACCACTGTTGAGAATACACAGTGTCAACGGTTCTGCCAAGGCACTTGTTTTTAGCCGCATTCCGTCTAGAATGAAAAGAAGGACTTGTGTACATATTTCTGCCACTTTCCTGCCTTGAGTTCTGAAGAAGATCAAGTCAGACCAGGCCCAATTCATTCTTAATACCCCAGAGTGGGCCAAGAAGAGTGTGCTATCCAGACCACTTGAGCATTTTCACTCTGCTCAGGCTTCTTCCACTTTGGGAGGACCTGCTGTCTCAGCAACAGGACCGGGTCCTTCATCCAACACCTCCATGATTGGAAACTGGGTGACAGCAGCTAAATGTGTTTGCTTTGCCAAGGTGGTAGATGTCATACTTGCGCCCAGATATCCATCCACCAAGTTGTTCTATTCTGAGCGCTGGGACAAATTTATTGTCTAATGTGGAGCCTGAAACACTACCCCTTACAAGCAAAACTTTCTGATGCTCTTTTGTTTTTGGTTTGAATTAGCTTAGCAAGGCTTTGAGGTGGGCCCAGTGAAAGGTTATGTTCAGATTCTGTTTTCCTGATCCATCCTAGCACCTGTGAGGATTCATCAGGTGAGGAATCTGCAGTTAGAGTATCAATCAGAAAAATAATTACAGATGGGAAGTAATGTTTTTATCTGATAGAGACTTCTAGACGCCGATTCCTTACCATAAAATATTCCCCAGGCATCAGACTGGATCCGGAAACTTTTTCTCAGCAGTACCTCTGCGCGCCCGGGGACGGCGCCGCATGGCTCCGTGCGACGTCTCCGGATATGACGTCAACGGAGCCATAAAAGTCTTCTTTTTCTGAGCTGCACGCGGATCCGAAGTTTCGTATCTCTAGCTGTTTTCGTCCTGCTGTGACGATCTTTCTCGTCTGAGACAGTGTGCTAAATTCCTTATGCCCTCTGGGTTTAAATCTTGTGGGTCCTGTGCTCGCCATATGTCGATTACAAACCCACATTCTATCTGTATGTGGTGCTTGGGTGAGCATCACGATGCCGACGAGTGTGACGCCTGCCAGCGGTTGAAACCGAAGGCCCTGCAGGAGCGGCGCATGAAACTTCTGACGGCGCAGTTGTCACGGACCCCTTTCTCCTCGCGGCGTCGATCATTCTCCCGATCCATGGGTCGTTCCTGTGAGCGCCGCTCTTCTCCCAGTGGTCAACGGCAGCAGTCCCAGTCTCCGACTACCTCTCCTGGTAAGCGGCGTTGTAAGAAATCGAAGTCCCGGGCCTCTGTGGCTTCTTTGACTTGCGGGTACCATGGCTTTCCTACTTCCACCCCGGTGTCGCTCCCGCGCCTCCCGCCCTTTCCTGGAGCTGGGCGACCTGTAATCAGATGCAAGAGTACTATAAGGCTCTTCATCTTGTCTTTGGGCCCTCGTCTCCCTCTGGAGCGTCTGCGGGCCCCAAGGAAATCGTACGTGCAGTAACTGCGCCATCGCTGACGGGTTCGCCCTCAGTAGCAGTTCCAGTCTCGAACACAGAGACGTCGATGCACGGTTTTTCGGGACCCCCACCAGTGACGTCAGTCGACTCCGACATGACGTCGGTTGCCCCACCGGGTCCGATTTCTACAGCGTCGGAAGACTCCGAGCCGGAGTCAGTGCACAACCGCATGGTGCGCTTTGTGGGATCGACTTTGCCTCGGCTCCTTACATTGGAGCCGACATCGACTGGTGGACGTCGGTACGTCGCCGTCCGACGCCGGTTACGGAGCCATTTCTGATGGTTTCTGTGAGGGTTTCACAAGACCACTTGGGGAAAGAATGTGAGATACCTCCCTTGGAGTAGCAAATGCTTGTGGCTCCTCCTATGTTGGACAGCTGGATTGCTGAGCTGGGTGAAGCCATTGGGCTAGATTCATCCCCTGCTTCATCTCTCTTATCGCCTCCTGGCCTTGCCTCGGAAGCCAGTTCTTCTTTGGCAGAAGTTTTGAGAAGAGTGGCTGATGTATTACATCTCACTCTGCCTACTGTGGAGAAGGCTACGGACCCTCTCATGAAGGTACTTCACCCCGGCCAGTCGGGAGTTGAACCAGTACTCCCCTTTTGCGAGGCATTGTCTGATATTTTTTTGGGGGCATTGGTAAAACCTGAGTCGGGTGTACCAGTGGACTGTACTATTGCCCACAAATACCGCCCTGCCTCAAGGGATCCTGCTTGCCTTATACGACTGCCGACCCACCGCAGCTTCGTGGTACAGACCATTACGGCGTCCCCTGAGGTGGAGAACCTTCCCCACTCCCCCCTTGATAAGGAGTCCAGGAGGCAGGATTCTTGCGGAAAACAATTTTTTTCCTCTTCTAGTGCAGCATTACGCACCACCAACACTATTTGCGTCCTCAGACGTTTTCTCCACGCCTTGTGGGACTCCCTTGCATAGCTTTTACCCTTGTTCACAGAGGCTAACAAGGACGAGTTGACCAAATTGATTGTCGATGGTCGCCAGGCGAGTAAACTGCTCATCAGGTGTGGTATGGACTCCACCGATTCCATTGGTCGAGTCATGGCGTGGGCTGTGGCATTGCGCCGACACGCCTGGCTTTGGGCGTCTGGATTTTCAGACGCTGTCCAGACAGCCTTGCTTGACATGCCTTTTGATGGGGTCCGTCAATTTGGAGCCCAAGCAGATGCAGCCTTACGTAGATTTTGGGCTAGTTAAGGAGGGCCAAACCCGTAGCTTTTCCCTTCCCAGATTCTTCCTTATTATTGCAGCGCCATATATGCGTTGTAGCGTTGGTCGCCAGATCAGTGTCTTACTGGTCCTTGGTTCTGTTTGGTGACCATGTAGAAGGCCCTACTCCACTGCCCAGTGGGTTCCTTGGATGCCACTGTTATGTGAATCCCTTATCAAGCAATTTCCTTTGGCATTGTGTGATATGTGCGATACTGCCCACTTGGGCTTATTGTCCCTCCTGGGCTCTGGCTCAGGATTTGTTATCCTGCCCTTTTTATTGTGTTCCTGGTTCAGTTACTGTGCAGCCCTCCTCCCCATTCCCCCTCCCTTGGGGGTTCTATCACATATCCATGGTACGCAATCTTGGCTCTACACTCTATTGGAGTTGTCTCCTTCTGTCCTTCGATTGTGCCAATGGCAGCATATTTTTCTGCGGAGGATTTCGTCGCGCATGCCAGTGTTAGGCTGTGCCATCTCTCTTAGCTTTAGGGAAGATGGGCGAGTTTGATGGAACTTTGTTGTCCCGAAGCTTGTGTTTCGAAGCGCCGCCTTGTGGTCATGTGCCTGTAGTGTGGCAGGCCCCTCCTACACAAGGGATCGAATCCCACCACTGGCGGCAGAGTGTCAGGGGATTGTCTTCTCAACCTCGGTGGGGGGGGTTTGGGCCCCCCGCCCCCAAGCTGGGGGCTTGAGTTCCTCTGATGTTGGGGAATATCGGAGATCCCCATGGATTGGCCGTCCCCACTGCAGCGGACGCTCAGCAGGGTTGGTCGGGTTGGCGTTTTGATTGTAGAACGCTTAGTTTTCCCTGTTTTTCCTTCCAGCCAACCCCACGGCTATTCCGTGACCTACCTTTCTCCCTTACGTTCGTTGCGTGACTGGTTGTCCTTGCCTCTTGGCCGTTATGGGAGGTGCTCCCCTTGCCTCAAGGCTGTTGAGTGATCCTTGTATGAACTTCTGTTGTATATGTACTATCAATTTCATGGTTGCCCATCCAATGTGGATTGCTCTCTCCTCTGTCTTGAGGGAGTCCTTCTTTTGGGTATTCTGTTTGGTGATGGAGGAATACTCAGTCATAATTCCTGTTGTCTCTGTCTAAATATTGGTACAAGCTTTTGGGCAAGCGCATTCTTTCATGTTTTTCTCCTTGGGAAGTACATCCCTGTGGAAATTTTTCTAGCACACAATGTTGTCTTGTGCTGTTGCCTATTCTGTTCTGGGAGGGTCTACCTCTCCCCCCAGTCTTTTTCTATGGTTGGTACTCTGGGCGTTGTCAATGTGCCTTGAGCGTTGCCGTATTTTTCGTGCTGCAGCATGCATTACCTGAATAGGTGTACTGCTGAGCCAGTGTCAAGTGTTTCATAGGCTTTCGGCCACGTTGTGTCCAACCTTTCGGTTTACAAAAAAATAATTATAATGATACTAAATAAATAAATAGAACGGGAGAAGGATAGAGAATGAGACGTTCTCCATGTTAGAAACCTTCTTTGTTTGATGTCTGTCTCGTTTGTTCTAGGGCCTTACCAAACTTGAGTTAAGGGGGCTTGTGTATAGTGGTCCTCCTTCTATTGATCTTATTAAAGCAGGAGCCTTATGGTTTCCAATTGCTCTTATCAAGGCAGGAGCCTTATGGTTTCTACTGTCCCTGTTGTCAGTGTACTTAGGGTTCACATTCAGTACCCTGACGGCAGTCAGGTGATTTGTGTGGAATTTCGTTCCCCCCGCCCCACCACCACACCACCTTTTTCTCAGGCTCAGTTTTACCTTAGCAGAATTTCCTGATTCTTTTCTTGAGACCAGGCAATGTGCTCAGATGCAGTGTCGGTCTATTGATGTATCTTTTTTCCCACCTGGCGGTGAAGACTTATTTCATTTTCTTGTGCTTGGACAGATTCCAGTCGCACTTTTTCTTCATACCTTGGCTCTTCTTTCCACTTAGTGACCTGTTTTGGTTCCTTAGTGGCCTCTTTCTTTCACCTAAAGATGAATGCCATCCTCCGGTTAGTCGGTCTGGTGGCCCAGTCCTTTATTATACACATTGCAGGCTTCTCTGCCCCTTCCATTCCGGTGTGGCCAATTACCCTGTAGTTTAATTGGATCCATGTCTATCTTCCTTGGAGTTGTTACCACAGGCATTGTACGTAGGTACTTCTATCCCTGAGGAAACGTGCTCCTTGCTCTTGGTGCATATTCCTTGTTTGCGTTGTTGTTGTAGTCTTTACCACCTTTAGAAGAGGTTCCCTGTTCCTTATCCCTTCCCACTGAGGTGTGACCGAGTTTTTCTGGGTCAACTGGTCCTCCTGGGCCTCTTGTGGGATTGGTTTGCAGACACTCCGAGAGTTTATGGCTATGGTATCTAATTCACAAGTTAAGGAATCTGCGGCTAGATGTCTCTATCAGATGAACAAGTTACTTACCTTCGGTAACGATGTATCTGGTAGAGACATAGTCTAGCCACAGATTCCTTAACACCCCGCCCATCCTCCCCGCTCCGCGATTGACCTTAAGGTCTGGTCTTGGGTTTTTCAGTTCACTTACTTCCTGATTGACTGACCGTTGGCGTGGGAGTTGTTCTCCCTTTTTCTGCTTCTGTTTAGGTGGAGTTCTCCAGATCCGCTGGTCTGGTCTCATTGACCTTATATGGAGTTCTCTTCCACCCTTTCCTCTTGGTATATGGTCAAAGGAGTTCCACCCTTTCCTCCTGGTATAGGGTTAAGGGAGTAGGAGGTGTACTGTACTGTCATGCGCCTCTACGCACTGTTCTACATGACTTAGGCTTCATCGACTTTTTGGTCTTTTCCTCTAGGGTCTTCTCTGATTATCATACCCTTCTTTTACCTTTTTGTTTGTTGTTGGAAAGTTTTTCCTCTTTTTAGCACACTGTCTCTACAATCAGTTTCTATGTGTCTCTGTGTTCCGCGCGGAAAGTTTCACAGAAGAAGCTGACGTCGGCATGCGCAGAGGGGACATTTTTATGGCTCTGTTGACGTAATATCCGTGGACGCCGTCGCACGGAGCCATGCGGCGCCGCCCCCCGGTACTCAGAGATACTGCTGAGAAAAAGTTTCCGGATCCAGTCTGACGCCTGGAGACAATTCACAAGTAAAGGAAAATGCGGCTAGACTATGTCTCTACCAGATACATCATTACCGAAGGTAAGTAACTTGTTCAACACCACTCTTGTGTGCCGGTAGGTGGGTCAAACAGCTCTGCTTCGGCATCATAGGCGTCGTCCGCGTCTGATGTAATGTGCGCGGTGCCTGTATAACCGGCATCCCTGCACGCTAATATCAGTTCTTTTTCTGCGCCAAAAGCAAGGATTTGAAAGAGCTACCTTGGTCACTTTTTGACCACTTTATCTTCAATTCTGTCTGTATTTTTTAGCATTCTGCTCCCAGTGTGCTAGGGATGTCCTTTAAGAAGCCAGTGGGTTTTAAACCCCGTGGGGCCTGTCTCAGGCAAATGTCTGTGATGGACCCTCATCTGGTTTGTCTGTGGTACCTGGATCCGAACCAAGACTCCAGGAACTGTCCTGACAGCTGCACCATAAATCTGAAGGCTATCTTGGAGCGGGGGACGAAACTCCTGGCAGCCCCACATTGGAAGATTCTGCACCGCTCCAGATTCTGTTCATGTAGAAGGTTCTGGGCCCGCAGTGAGTCATCACCGGGTAAACCCCATAAGCACCAAAAATATAAGTGAAGGCTCTCTGTGACCTCACTCCGCCAGTCCAAGTCATCAGGTGAGGCACAGTAATGACGCCATAAGTCGAGGCCCCGCTCCCACACTACCCCTCATAGTCTGGGTTTGTTCTGTGCCTCTTTATAATTTTCCTGGTGCCTACATGACCCTCGCCCAACTCGAGGAGTTTTATGAGGCTATGCACCCCATGTTTGGGCCTGCAGACCCCTCTGGAGCACCTTCGGGTCCCACAGGACTGGGAGGTGCCCCGACTAGACTTCCGCCGGCAGGTTCACCCTCAGCGCCTGTCGGACCCTCTGGATAAGTTTCCAGATCCACACCAATTCTGGTCAAAAACCCACAACTTTTGCCGGAGTTTGGTCCTGTGGTGCTGTTCCCGCCGGTGCCAATGTCTCACTGCGGCGCTGAGCCCATAGTCATTCCCGACTCTGACACAGACCGGTGTTGTTTGACACCGGCGCAGCCCAGACCCCAATAATTATCTGGGTTCGAGATAGTGCCTCCTTTCCTTGACCGGCCCTGTGCGGAATGTGGCTAGGGCGGATCTGACTATCCTTATGGTTAAAGCAAACACAAGGAGATGATGGACCGAGTGCTGAAACTTTTCAGACACTCGCCCCCAGTCACAGATCTGGGTTGAATCCATCATCGTTCTTTAGCTCACTTCGCCACCCCAGGTTGGACCCAGCCATATGCAAATCAGTCTTGACCCCGTGGTTCATGGGAACAGTCCAGCCCGAACTACCAGGCCAGGTCCTCCCTGGACCAGAAACAAGCATCCTGGGACCGGTTTCGGAGTAACACCCCTCATCAGCCAGTCAAGACTGATTTGCATATAGCTGGGTCTGAACTGAGGTGGCGTAGTGAGCTTAAGAACGATGATGGATTGAACACAGACCTGTGACTGGGGGTGAGTGTCTGAAAAGTTTCAGCGCTCCGTCCATCATCTCCTTGTGTTTGCTTTATCCTTATGGTTACCCTGATCCCCATGAAGATCCTTTGGCCCAATTGGATGATGACAACTAGTATGAGGAGCTGGCAGATGTCAGTGGTCTGAAAACCTTCCTAGACACAAGCCTGGTCTTTCCTCCTAGTGTGGTTATGGTGGTGAGGAGGGGGGCTGAGGTTCTTGACTTCCAGCTGCCCTCCACAGAGGTCAAGACCATTGTCTTGACGGATGTGCTTCAGCTGGCTGTATTCCATACAGAACCCTTATTGCTCTTCAATGACGCCCTCTCAGATGTCCTGCTCGGGCTGCTTGTTAAATTAATAAGGCCCTAGTACACTTTTTTTCCCTCCCCTTGCCCTTTTTTACACTTTACACTAACAGTGGAGATGAACTATTGTGATGTACTTCTTGTCTCACGCGTATGAGCTCAAAAGTGTTTGAACTAATGTCTGATTAGAACAATCCTGGAAAAGGTTTGTGAATATCTTTACTATTTGATAATACAATTTCTTGTGGATGAATGCATGCATGTATCGTTACACACTGGTGGAAGCACATATTGTCACAGCTTGACGGGAGGCACAGGTTTAGTTTTTTTTTTATTTACAATACATGAAATTACTGTAATATTGAAGTAATGTGCTCTGCTCTTTGGTTTTTGTATATAGATAAAAACATTGTAGCATTTGTTACTGGACATTAATTTGCGATTAGTTTGTGTGACATGACTCATGATAACATTTTGGATCTTTTAAAATAATTGTCAAAGCCAGCCGGAAAGGAAATTTTATTGTATCTGGGAAAAAAAATAATCAAAAAGCACATGGACTGAGTGCCCTACAGTCTTTTTAAACCAAGGTCTACTTTTTGCAGTCACAAACCCAGAGATGAACCGAAGGTGCCAGCATCCACCCAAAGGCAGTCCTTTCAGGAGTGCAGCCCTCAAAAGCTTTTCACAGTGTGGCTTTAGCAGTAAGGGTCGAGGGGCCTCCAGCAGAGAGAACTCGGCTTCAAAGCAATAACTCCCCTTCTCCTGATCACACAACACCTGTCAGTGAAAGGCAGATTTTTTTTCCACTCAGTGGGAGGCAGTTACCCGCGACAGGTAGGTGCTCGCTGTAGTACAGCAGGGGTACTGTCTAGAGTTGCATGCCACCTCAATGGAACTTCTCATCCCAGATCATCTTTGGCTGCTGAAGTAGGAGGTGCAGGCACTCTTAGACAAAGTAGCCTTCGAGTTGCAGACTGCATACCAGTGTGGGGGGGGGGGGAAGTGTAATCCCTCAACTTCTTAATACCCAAGAAAGACTTGTACATCTAGCCAATCCTCAACCTTTGACTGCTTAAACAATACATCCTGTCTGAGCACTTTCGCATGACCACACTGTAGGATGTCACAGCTCAACAAGGTGGACTTCATTTGGGGGGGAGGGGGGGGGAGGCTGTAATTAATTCCACATTCCCATTCATCCAGCACACCAATGGCACCTCTTCTTTGTTGTAAGTGGACCGCAGTACCAGTTGAAAGTTTTACCCATTGGGGTCACTATGCTCCAAGGGTGTTCGCCAACTGTCTTAGCAGTTGTGGTTGCGTATCTGCACATCAACCACATTCATCTCTTTCCATATGTAGACAAGTCGTTGATCAAGAGCAGCAGCAGATAGCAATGCCTAGAACACATTCAAACACCAGTGTGCTTACTCCACAAGATAGAATTCACCATCAACACCAAAACATCCCCCCTCCAGCCCGAAAATGTCCATCCCTTCCTAGGATCTGCCCTAAATGCTGTCGCCAGGAAAGCATATCTCAACCAAGAGAGGGTGATGGCATTCCAACAACTGCTGCCTCTTTTTCAGACAGGACTTCCTCTTACTGTAAGTAATGAAGTAAATTTATATTTATTTAACCACTTGTAGAGCACATTGTCACCTAAAAGGTATCCTGGTGCTAAGGCAACCAACCCGAAAAAAAAACCACAACTGCACTAGAAGAGATAGCAATAGAGGTTAGTGGGGAAAGAGCCAGGTTTTCAGTGCCTTTCAGAATCGAAGAAGATCATTTGAGTGCCTGAGAGAGGCAGAAAGCTGATTCCAGAGCTGGGCAGCTCTCACTATGATGGCACGCCCTCCTCTCTTGTCTTCTTGAAATTGGCAATACAGGCAAGATTAGGAGATGAGGAGTGAATGCATCTCCCCAGAGCATATTTTTGAAAAACATTTTGATAGGGAATTGGGCTAAGGCCCTGAAGAGCTTTAAAAACAATGCATAAGGCTTTAAAGATTCTTCTTTGTCTGACAGGAGCCAATGAATCTCCCTCAGTGCATCCTATGCAGAGGATCTTGTAGGCCTGCCCAGAGCCAGTTTGGCAGCTGCAACCTGGATTCTGTGTAGCCTTTGTAACAGAAAATCTGGGGCTCCTAAGAGGAGAGCGTTACAAAAATCCAACCTGCTCAGGATCACACTACGCACAATGAAAGTTGTTGGTAACAAAGTAAGAAATTGCTATCAAAAATGACTCCCAAATTGGTGGAACCAAGGAAGGTTTTTAAAAATTGGGAGAGACAATTACTTTTTTTCCAGGTTTGCGGTACTATGCCAGTATCTAAAGATTGGTTGCAGATCTGTCGTAGCAGCGAAAGGCTTCTTCTGCCAGATCTTTCCAAACCCTATGGGGAAAGGGGTCAAGTGAAGAGCCTGAAGATTTGGAATTGGCTAGAGAACGAAAACAGTCATCTGAGATAGTTTCAAACTTCTCAAGACTGTATTTAGAGCTCTCTGAGAAGTTTGTAAATTCAGGTAGATTTCAAGCAGCATGAAGGGAAGATTCAGTGGTAGAGTTACCAATCTGAAAGAAACAGTTAGTTATAGATTCCTTACCTTAGAATTGCCCCCAGGCATCAGACTGGATCCGGAAAGTTTTTCATCAGCAGTACCCCTGCGCGTCGTAAGGTGGCGTCGGTCGACTCCGCGTTCGGCGTCGTGGTCGCCAGGATGACGTCGCGGTAGCTACATAGAGGCCACCCTCGCGCGCTGACGTCAGTTCTTTCTTTTTCCGCGCCAGCAAGCGCAGATCCGGAGAGAGCGGTACCCCCAGTCATTTTTTGACTGGGCTTTTTTCTCGACTTTTGTCGACTTCGTTGTTTTCTGAGTCCATCGGCTCCTGGTGCACGAGGGATGCCCGGCTTTAAGACTTGCGGTTCCTGTAACCGACTGATGTCGGTGACGGATCCGCCTCGCGTCGTGAGCCTCTACTGCTTGGAGCGCGACCACGACTTCAAGTCGTGCTCCGACTGCCGGACCATGGCCCCGAAGTCTTTGCGGGAGCGGTCCCGAAAACTACTCGAGGCCCGGCGGTCGGCTCCGCGTCGCTCGAGGTCCCGGTCATGTAGGAGGTCGAGGGACTGATCGCGGAGCCAACACCATTCTTCGTCGAAGTCTTCGCACTCGGGGTCAGGTAAGTCGAAGCACAAAAAGAAGTCGAAGAAGCATCGTCGCTCTTCGACTTCTCCCCGTTTGTCGGCCGATGCGACGAGGGATGCGGGTGGTGCCCCTCCCGCGGCTCCGCGTGCGGAGCCCATAGGGTCGACTCCGGGTCTCCCCCCCCCCCCTTCCCGGGACCGGGAGCGACCCCTACCCAGCTTCGTCAGTTCTATGAAGCGATGCACGCCATCTTTGGGCAGCCCAACTCTGCCGGCGCACCTTCAGGCCCCGTGGACTCGGCTGGGGGCCCTGGGCCCTCGGCAACTTCGGCCTAGGTGCCGCAGGGTCCCCTTGGATCCAGGCCTGGATCCGGATCGGCGCCGGTCGACCTTGTTACGCCTTCCCCGGCGCCGATTCCACCGGCACCACATCCGCCACCGGCCTCCACCTCGAGGTAGACACGGAGTCAGACCGGCGTCGACCGACGCCGGATCCGACGCCGGCGGGTACTTTTGTGCCCCTGTTCTACACTGACTCTTTGAGACCAGATTGGCAGCCAGAGGAGGGTGAGGAGGACTGGGAGGGGTCTGGGGACCCTTTGACCGACCAGTTGGTGTACGAACAGGACTGGTGAGAGGAACTGGGGGAAGCCAGTGGTCTGGATACCTCACCAGACCTTCGCATGTTGTCTCCTGCTACCGTGGCTACGGAGGAGGGAGCGTCATACGCAGTGGTGTTGCATAGGGCGGCCGAGGCTCTCGAGCTACCTACGGTGGCAGTCAGGACTAACCTCCTGACAGAGGTCCTTCAACCGGCAGCGAGCTCTTCGGAGCCCCTGCTGCCGTTTAATGAAGCCCTCACGGACATCCTTTTGGGCACGTGGTCCAGGCCCAACACAGGGGCTCCTGTGGACAGGATGATTGCCCGATGCCACCGCCCGGCCCTGGGCGATCCCACTTTGCTCTCCCAACACCCCACCCCTGAGAGCTTGGTGGTCCAAGCCTCCACTTCTAAAGGCACCTTCCCTACTGCACCACCGGATAGGGAATCCAAAAAGCTGGACCACCTTGGGAAGAAAATGTTTTCTTCCGCCAGCTTGGGACTGCTGTCGGTAAACACCGCATGTCTGTTGGGCCGTTACACCCACTCTGTGTGGGATACGGTGGCGCAGGTGCTGCCCCAGTGCCCGGAGGAGGCCCGGGCCGTACTCTCCCGTGCAGTTGCCGAGGGGAGAGACGCAGCAAAGTTTACCATCCGCTGTGGGCTGGATACCGCCGACGCACTTGGCAGGAGGATTTCCACGTCAGTAGCCCTTCGACGCTACGCCTGGTTGCGTTCGACTGGTTTTTCCGGGGATGTTCAATCCACCCTTATGGACATGCCCTTTGATGGCCGTCGCCTTTTCGGCGACAAGGCAGCCGACGCGCTAGAGCGCTTTAAGGACTCTCGGGCTACGGCCAGGTCCTTGGGCCTCTCTACCACCCGCCCTGCGCAATCTGCCTTTCGCCCGTTTCGTGGCTACGGAAGGGGTGCCCCGCTATGTCCCGCACAGAGCCACAGGCCGGCGCAAGCTGTTCAGTCCCAGTGCGGCTGGGGACGTGGAAACCACCGCCGTGGTTCTGGGGGCCAGCAGGCGGGCCAGTCCACCACAGCCCCCTCTGCAGCAGCCTCCAAACCCTCCTAGTCCGGCCTTTCAGGGCCAGCAAACACCAGTGGGCGGCAGGATCCGCCATCACCTCCCCCACTGGCGCACCATCACGTCGGGCAGGTGGGTTTTGCAAATAGTCCGAAGGGGCTACTCCCTCCCCTAAGAGACTACCCCTCCCTCCATGCCACCTCACTACCATCGCATGTCGGAGGATCACCTGGCCCTTCTCCAACAGGAAGTTTTGGCACTCTTGGCCAAGGGTGCCATCGAGCGCGTTCCTGCCCCAGAAGTAGGTCGTGGTTGCTATTCCCACTACTTTCTGGTGCCCAAGAAGGACAAAGGCCTGCGTCCTATCTTGGATCTCAGGAACGTCAACCTCTTCCTCCGGAAGGAGAAGTTCAAAATGTTGACGCTCGCTCAGGTCTTGTCTGCCCTCGACCCTGGAGACTGGATGGTAGCGTTGGACTTGAAGGACGCTTACTTTCACATCCCCGTCCTGCCGGCCCACCTGCGCTACCTGCGGTTCACGGTAGGCCACGAGCACTTTCAGTTTACCGTGCTCCCCTTTGGCCTTACCAGCGCCCCTCGGGTGTTCAAAGTGATGGCGATGGTCGCAGCTCATCTGCGCAGATCAGGGGTTCCAGTCTTCCCCTATCTCGACAACTGGCTGTTGAAGGCGGGCTCGCCCCAGGCTGTCGTCTCCCACCTCCAGACTACGGCCGACCTTCTGCATTCGCTGGGGTTCTCCATCAACGTGCCGAAGTCACACCTGACCCCCTCTCAGAAGCTCCTCTTCATCGGAGCGGTTCTGGACACGACGCAGTTTCGGGTTTATCCTCCCGAACAGCGAGTCCGGGATATTCGGGCTATGATTCCGATCTTTCAGCCTCTATCCCGGGTTTCTGTCAGGATGACCCTGAGGCTGCTGGGCCTCATGGCCTCCTGCATCCTGCTGGTAGATCATGCCAGGTGACATATGCGGGCTCTGCAGTGGGACCTGAAGTTCCAGTGGGCGCAGCATCAGGGGAATCTGTCCGATTGCATCCAGATCTCGGAGGGCACTGCACACCAATTGCAGTGGTGGCTAACGAACCAGGATTGGGTCGACGGCAGATCCCTCTCCCTTCCTCAACCAGAGTTCACAGTGGTGACCGACGCATCACTTCTGGGAATGGGCGGCCACATGGGGGAGGCGGAGATCAGAGGCCTCTGGTCTCCGGCGGAGTCTGGGCTCCACATCAACCTTCTGGAGCTTCGGGCGATTCGTCTTGCACTCAAGGCATTCCTTCCCTCTGTCCGGGGAAGAGTAGGGCAGGTGTTCATGGACAACACCACCGCCATGTGGCACTGCAACAAACAAGGCGGGGTGGGGTCGTGGACCCTATGTCAGGAGGCCCTGCGCCTCTGGACATGGCTGGAACATCAGGGCATTTCCCTGGTGGTTCAACACCTGGCAGGTTCCTTGAACGCCAGGGCGGACGAACTCAGCCGCAGGTGCATGATGGATCACGAATGGCGTCTTCACTCGGAGGTGGTGCAAGGTCTCTTTCGACAGTGGGGAGAGCCTTGGTTAGATCTATTTGCCACCGAAGAGAACGCGCAATGTCAGCAGTTCTGCGCGTTGGAATTTCCAAGGCGGCACTCGCTAGGCGACGCTTTTCGTCGCGAGTGGAGTTGCGGACTTCTATACGCCTTTCCGCCAATACCACTTCTGCCCAGAGTGCTGAAGAAGATCAAGCGTGACCGGGCCCAAGTCATTCTTGTGGCTCCGGATTGGGCACTAAGAGTCTGGTATCCCGAGCTGCTCAACATGGCCATCGATCCTCCGAACCGACTGCCTCTTCGGGAGGATCTTCTGTTGCAGCAGCAGGGGATGGTCCTCCACCCGAACCTGTCCAGCCTCCACCTCCTTGCGTGGAGATTTAGCAGCGGCAGTTGACGTCATTTGACATGCCTCACGAAGTCTGCGATGTTATCTTGGCAGCCAGGCGTCCCTCCACTAAGACGGTATACGCCTGCTGATGGAACAAATTTGTGGCATGGTGCACAGCAAAGGCTGTGGATCCCCTTTCCGCCCCTCTTTCTGAGGTCCTCTTGTTCCTCCTTTCTTTGGCCCAGCAGGGCTCTGCTCAGGGCACTATCAAGGGCTACCTCACGGCCATTTCAGCCTTTCTTAGGCTTCCTGATCAGCCTTCTCTTTTCAAGTCCCCTGTTGTAAATAGATACCTTAAGGGCATTACTCATGTTTTTCCTCCTGTTCCCTTCGTAATGCCCCAGTGGGACTTGAACTTGGTTCTTACCTACCTTATGTGCGCTCCCTTTGAGCCACTACATAACTGTCCTCTTAGACTTCTCACTTTGAAAACTGCCTTTCTGGTGGCCATCACCTCTGCTTGCAGGGTGAGTGAGCTCCAAGCACTTTCTTCCAAGCCTCCTTTTCTGGCTGTTCATCCGGACAAGGTCGTCCTAAGAACTAGACCTTCCTTTCTTCCCAAGGTGGTTACTTCTTTCCACATTGGCCATACCATCACTTTGCCCACCTTCTTTCCGCCTCCGCATCCTTCAAAAGAGGAAGAGAGGCTCCACCGTCTGGATCCAAAACGTACGCTTTCCTTCTACTTGGATCGCACAAAACAATTCCAGGTGGACGACCAGCTCTTTGTTGGTTACGTGGGCGCTAAGAAAGGTCGGGCCGTGCACAAACGGACCATCTCCAGGTGGGTTGTTCTGTGCATCAAAGCCTGCTATTCTTTGGCAAAGAAAGATCCTCCAGTGGGGCTGCGCGCCCATTCCACCAGGGCGACTGCAGCTACCACTGCTTTGGGACGAGGAGTCCCCCTAAATGACATCTGTCAGGCAGCTCCGTGGGCATCGCTGCACAAGTTCACCAAACACTACTGCCTAGACAGTCAAGTCCGGAGAGACGGATTCTTTGGCCGTTCTGTTCTCCAGGACTTTAAGGTGTGAACTTGGTTCGCAGACTCACCTCCGGGGTTGGTATTGCTGGGGTATCTATTCTAAGGTAAGGAATCTATAACTAACTGTTTCTTTCAGATGAACAACTTACTTACCTTCGGTAACGATATATCTGTAAGAAACATAGGTTAGTTATAGATTCCTTACAACCCCACCCATCCTCCCCGTTCTGCGAACTGACTTCTAGGGTTAAGGACATCCTTTCAGGGCCCTAGTTTTGTGCACCAGTGGTCAGTGTCTTGCATGGCTTTGCGCTTCTGGCGTGGAAAGTCGTGTACAGAACTGACAGCGCGCGACGGCGGCGTCTATGTAGCTACCGCGACGTCATCCCGGCAACCACGACGCCGAACGCGGAGTCGACCGACGCCACCTTCCGACGCGCAGGGGTACTGCTGACGAAAAACTTTCCGGATCCAGTCTGACGCCTGGGGGTAATTCTAAGGTAAGGAATCTATAACTAACCTATGTTTCTTACAGATATATCATTACCGAAGGTAAGTAACTTGTTCTTCAATGCTCCAGATGATGATGGACTAGTATGGTGAGAGAAAGTGTTAATGCCCTTCAAGATAATGTTCATCTTTTCCTCAAAGAACAGTGCAAGGTTGTCACATAGTTCCTGAGATGGGGTGGTATCCCTTTTCAAACAGTCTGGATTAGACACCTCTCGCATAAGGTCAAAAACCTTTTCGACATTTATTAGGTGGTGTAAGGATGGCAGTGGTGTAGTTGTCAGCTTTTGTTGCACTGATCGCCACCTTATAGTCGCGTAGGGAGGATTCTAGCCATGCCCTGATCCTCCTCATTATGGGATCTATGCCATTTTCTCTCAGCTTGCTTACATACTATTTTTAGCTGCTTCGAGGAGGGATTATACCAAGGAGGAGAAGGGCGACTGCACTTTTTCCTTGAATGCAGTAGAATTACGAGTCAAGAAGTTAGAGAATCTTTTCCTCCATATTTTTATAACTTTCTTCTACTGACTTACCTTCAGTGAGAGAGATGGACAAATTAGCTAGCTGATGTCGGAAGGATATGCTAAGTTTGTCATGCCCTATCCATTATCAAAGTAGTTTCCACCTTTTTAGCAGGAACAAGTTCTTTCACATGAAGATGTAAATTTATTAAGGCGTGGTCCGTCCAGCAAAGAGGGAGAGTATCCGAAATAGAGACTAACTCCTCTGGGGCGAAGATGAGGTCTAAAGTGCGGCCGCTACATTGGGTGGGACTGGATACCATCTGATGTAACCCTGAGATGTTACAAGAGCTGCAGAATTCTTTGTATAAAGGGGAAGGGGGAACCTCTTCTGCCCACACATTAAAGTCCCCTAAGATAAAAAAAAAAGTTTGAGCGGGCCACTGCCACATTTCAAATCGGCTCGATTAGGGATTGTAAGTGTGAGCCTGGGAGGCCAGGAGGGCGGTAACATACAATTCCCGACAATAAGCAGCCTTTCTCAGACTTCACAGAGAAGCCCATGATCTCAGGACCTGGATGTTTGTCACAGGTGGACATCAAGTTCCAACTTTCCTTAAAGATGATTCCTACTCCTACTCCTTATTGTGTGTGGCTTGTGAAGAATATGATAACCCGTGGGGCATGCCAAACCAAGGCCAAAGGTGGAGTCAGGGGTGGTCCAAGTTTCTGTGATAAACAGGATTTCTAGCTTTTCTTTCACTAACATCAGGTTAATCTCGTTTGAATGTTTAACCAGAGATCTTGCGTTCAACAGGCCGCATTTCAGAGGAGTAGACAGTGTAGACCCATTAGGTAAAGCACTCTCTCTGTTTATATCCCCCCTGGAAGGATTATAATTACTGACCCGCTTACCGAGAGATAGTAATTGTTCTGTGATATAATTTAGTCTGCCTTCAGGAGATCTAAAGGGTTCACTAAGAGAACCAACAGCATGGCTGGCGTTGGGATGGTTGCTTCTTACATTGCTGTAGTGCTGCACTAGTGCCACTTCCAATGCCTTGTGATGCAGTGGTCAAAAGCAGAGGGTCAGTGAGAAGATATGTTATTGGTAAAAGCCAAAACTAAGTGCGATCTCCTGTGGTGGAACAGCAACAGTTTGTTCCTCACCAGGCCTTTCCTCGACCCACCCTTCCACAGGTGATCGTTGTAGGAAGCTGGCTCTGTATATACTATACCAAAGTGAGGTATAGCGTGCACAGAGTCCAGTGGAACCCCAAAGGTAGGCAGAGGTAAAGTTAGATAGCACCTCACTCTTTATTTGTGGTCGAGCAGTAAGGCAGTATCAGAGGACAGTGTTAAGCATTTGTTGTACACACTCAGTCAGCAAATGAATTCACACACTCAAAGACTGAACTCAGACCAATTGTTTTTGTATCAAAAATATTCTTTTAGTTATTTTATTTTCTAGAACCATGCAAGCCTGGCACAGGTAAGCAATACATACTTTACAGTAGTAAATGCAGTTTGTAAACAGTTTGAATTGAAATGGTGTATGCACTTTGTTTTGACTTACAGGATGGTTGCAAAGAAATGCAATACTTTGTAAATACAGTACATAGACTTGAATGGGCTTTTCTGTAAGATTACAGGTAAGTTACTTTTGAGATTACTTTTCTTACTCAGAGTAGTATACCTGGATACTACTCTGGGATATTTCCTGTAAACAGGTAAGTAAAATCGTTTTTGTTAAACAGTACAATTTTAAAGAATTTCTTTAGGTTTTCAAACTCCACACTTGGAAACTTTTCCAAGAAAAACTGTCAATGTTATCCTATGGAGGAAAATAGTGTTATCGGTTTTGAGGTAAGTATTTGGTAGTGGGAGTTGAGGTTCTGGTGGTAGACTCAGGGGTCCCCCAGGGTCAAGGATGCACTCTAGTTACACCCTCAGCTGCACTAGGGCGGCCGGGTGCAGAGTGCTGAGGCCCAATGTTATCCAATGGGGGATAGGGGGCCTCCGGTTGGTGGCTGCTGACGAGCAGGCCACTTGGGTGTGGGAGCAAAGCTCCTGGACTTTAGCTCAGGGCAAATGGGGAAACAAAGTAGCACCAAAGGGGCACCCTCCGCGGCACTAGGGCAGCCGGGTGCAGGGTGCTGTTTCGACGTCGGGCGCCCTGTTGTTTTCAATGGGGAACCTCCGGTTTGCAAAGGCACTGCAGGCTTGGGGACGAAGGTCTTCTGGGTGCGACCACCACTTCGAGAGGTAAGTTGGGAAGTTAGGGGTTGGTTAGCCACCGTCGGTTTGGCCACCCAAGGCCATGGGGCGTCGGGTGCAGGGGTGCCTTTTGGGGTCGGATCTTCTTACCAGCTCCTGGTCGCGGTTGGGGGCACCTTCCGGATTTAGGCTGCAGACGCTGGCTGGAGGCTTGAGGCAGGTCAGGAGTCGCCGGATCTCGGGTCAGGTTCACCGGGGGGACCTCCTCGTGGTGTTTGCCCACTCGAGCTCGGGCCGTGGACGGCGGGTGCAGAGTGGGGCGGATCCGCAGTGTCTGACCGGGGCCAGAGGTTGCAGATGAACAAATCAGGTGTTCACGGGAGACAAATTCTTTGGGGTTGAAGGCAAGCAGGTCCTCCGGGGTTTTCGAGGTTGCTGGCTGCAGGACACACCGGGATTTCGCAGGAGCAGGTTTGAGGTGGAGACAGGCTGGTAGGGCTGGGGCCAAGTCAGTGGGCGTCTTCCTCTTGTTAGCTGCTGCACGGCTGTTCGGTCCTTCTTCTTCTTGTAGTTTCTTCTTGTCTGAGGAAGCAAGGTTCAGGGGTGCCCCTAAATACTAGATTTAGGGGCGTTACAGGTAGGTAAAAGGCAGGGACCAATGGGTCCCTTCCCTGGGGTGGGTACACCCCCTATTATGCCACCCTCCAGTGGGAGGGGGGCATGAGCGTGTCCCTGGTTGGCTGAGTCCCCCCATCTGCAAGATGGCGGGGGCTGGGAGTTGTGCTTCACCTCGCCTCCCCCACCTGAGGAGTGGAGTTGGCAGAGGTGGGCACACCTCTCTTCCTCACTTGTTTTTCCCGCTGGTTCTCCCGCCCAAAGTGGGGGTCGGAACTAGTGGGGACCAGTTG
The DNA here is from genome assembly GCA_963921515.1 of Calotriton arnoldi. Classification (NCBI taxonomy): domain Eukaryota; kingdom Metazoa; phylum Chordata; class Amphibia; order Caudata; family Salamandridae; genus Calotriton; species Calotriton arnoldi. Next base: position 28,922 of record CAWUFW010020429.1, on the reverse strand, counting down.
CTGAAGGCAGCAAGTGGCCTGGGGAAGCTCACAAATGCGGCGAGCCTTTGAAACTTCCCCTTCATGAACCCTGCCCATCCTGGGGGAGGAGGCTTGGCACCTCGTCCCAGGATGTGCATTTTTTCAGGCCCCAGAGAGCAGCAGGCTCTCGACCCAGGGGTCCAGAAACATGTCTGGTGGTGGCAGCTGAAAGCAGCCACTCAGCCTGGACATTAGTGGTGGGTTAGTTTTCAGGGGGCATCTCTAAGATGCCCTCTGTGTGCATTTTTCAGTAATCCCACACTGGCAACAGTGTGGGTTTAATGTGCTGAGATGTTTGATACCAAACTTCTCAGTTTTCAGTGTAGCCATTATGGTGCTGTGGAGTTAGTAATGACAAACTCCCAGCACCATATACTCTTAATGGCAGCACTGCACTTACAATGTCTAAGAATGGACTTGGACACTGTAGGGGTACAGGGCTCATGCACCTGAACCCTCACCACTTGTATAGTGCACCCAGCTAGAGGGGTGACTGATCTATGCCAGGGCAGTGGGTTGTAGGCATGGCACGCAGGGATGTATGCCATTTCGACTCTTCACTTTGTTCTGCACCAAAACACACAGCCTGCAAAGGCAGTGTGTGTGTGTAAAGGTACAGGGCCTCTAAGGGTGGCACAATAAGTGTTGCAGCCCTTAGAGGTCTTCCCTGGTCACAGTGCCCTGGCTACCTGTGGTACCATTTACCAGGGGCTGACCTGTGGCCAGAGATGCCAATTGGGTTAGTTTTGGGGAAAGAACACAGGCCCTGGGAACCTGATTGGTACGGACCCAGGGCACATCAAGTAAAAGTGCATCAGTAGTCTGGCAAAAAGTGGGGGGGTTACTGCAACAGAAACCCACTTTCCTACAATCGTTACCAAGGATGCCACAGTCAGTATGATAGTGGAGAGATCACTTCCACCACATGACAGTTCAGGGGGCCTGAACTCCACAATATTTGGGCTGTCACATCAGCTACTTGGCGCTTTTGGTCAATTGACTAGCCCTAACAATTTTCCTAAAACTCATCCCAGGCAAAACAGTCCTCATAAAGACGGATGACATGAGGAGCATGTGCTACATCCAGAAACAGAGGCACCCACTCCCCCCAGTTGCCTGTGCTTGCACAGAAAATTTGGCATTGGGCTATTTGCAGCAACATACATATGTTAACAGAGCATTTGCTGTGGTTACCACGATTTTGAGGACGCATCAACAAGTCCACAAATAGGAACTGAACCCACAAGTCCTACAGGTACATCGCCCTTATCGCTACCTCCGAAAACATAAAATTCCAAAGCTTCAACTCCCTGACCCAACCCACAGAGTCCATGGGCAATGCACTATATAGATGTACTGATTCAGGATATTTGATTACATTTTTCCTCCTCTCAAACCAAAAAGGGGGGACTAAGGGCTTTGTTTAGGTCCAGCATACATGCCCAGTCAACATCAAAACCAAAAAAGGTATGCAGTTCCTATGAAGGCAAAGGGGGAGAGAAGTCAGAAGAGGCGACAGGTTGTCCCTTAGGAAAGGAGAATCCCTCCTTTCGGAATTAGGGCCCTCACACACCCAGCCAGCTGGATGTCATGCTTCATCATAGGGCATGCTCCTCGTCAGGTCGGTGCTGCAATACCTGACGGGCACCCTATGAGGGGCTCTTTGGCGGAGATCTTTTATTCCTTGCCGTATGGTGCCGTGGGTGTAAGGGACCTAAAAGTGTAGATGTGCTAAAGTGAGGGTCAGTAGACCGTGCGGGGATAAAATAGGAAATGGAAGTCCAGACAAAATAATTTTAATGAACCTGGCTTACAACCTGATTAAAAAATAGAGTGGCGACTTCCTGATGTAATGCGTCAGGATGTTGCGCTCAGCTTCATGTGGTCAACATGTTTCTTGCCTGTGTGTCAGAATGATCTAGCGGCAATTCTTCATGACCTAATAGAGATTGTCTATCTACACTAAAGGTGGTGTTCTGGTTTGCTAACCTTGATATACCACACAGTGCACCTAAAGATATAGTACCTGTAGAGGGGTATGCAGCCACCCACGTTTACAAAACACAAGCACTTGGACACCCAAGTTAGTAAACAGGCTTTAGTTGAGCAGACGTTTAAAAAAACGTATTTCAAATATCTGCATCATCTGCTTGCTCGCTGACGCTTTGAGGTAAAATTGCATTACATTGTACGCAGAGGACAGGGAGAATATATGTATCTATCACAAAACATGCCATGAACAGAAAATGTTACTTACTCTGTACCCATCTGTTTCTAGTGTGTAGTGTTTGCAGATTAACATGCGCCAACCCTTCTTCCTGGAAGCCAGCGATGATCACAGATGTTTTACTCTTTCTTTCCTACAAACCGTTCACAATGTACAGTACACTTGTCTTCAACACTGTAATCTTCTAGTCACCCACTGATCAGAAAACAGTGTGAGGTGCAGTATTTGTCCTGGTGGATTTTGCACTAAGAGAGGAGTCACATCAAGTCATGTGACTTGAAATTTCTTTGACGAAAAACAAATTGTAAACGTTGGGCCCAACACTACATGGCAGGAGTTTACAGAATATGTGAATCTGTAACACTACACACTTCAAACACATAGTTACATGGTATGGAACATACTCATTGTGGTGCTGGTGTGGAAAAACTGCTTGTCCTGCCATCAGTCTTTCTCCAGGTCCTGCACGAAGTACCAGTCCTCCTCTTCGTCTAGGTTATCCAAAGCCAAGTAGAGAAAACAGAGGAAACAGTGCAGTATGGATTCCTTGGCTTCCAGACACCGAGTCCGCTCCAATGTACCGCATCTTTCCCTGATTCGGACTGCCAAATCTTCTTCAGATCCAGAGTTGTTGTATGTTACCCTGGTGCCGTCTTTCACCTGGTGCAGTTTATGGCCTTCTCACAAGCCATTTGATGCTGTTTAGCAATACCCCATCTTCACCTGGGACACTGTCCAGGCCCTAAGGAACCATCAGGCCTCTGACTTTTGCCCTCCAAACTCCACCCAGCACCGCACCTGCGCGCCCCCCCCCCCCCTCCACTAGCTCTCTGATCGGTTTTTGCTTTGGCACTGTTTCAGACTTCTGGGCCCATCCCGAAAACCAAGGCAATTCTCATGCACTAACGGAAGCAATGCCACAGGTTAGTTCAGTAAGGAAAAGTCTCAGTGCAGGCCCGTTCCTAGAAACCATTATGACAGCAAGATGGATTATATTTTTGTCACAGTCTCTGATCACATTCTGATCCTGTAAACCATTGGGTAGGATGAAGATGATTACAGTAGCTGAGACAGCCATCTTACTCCCTTCTACTAATACTGATGATGTGAATTACACGGCCTTTCAAAACACTAACCGGCTGCGTACCTCACCTGAGATGGAGTTTGATTGGCTGCCATTAACAGAGGTGGCTTCCTTTCCAGCAATCGTGAAGAAGGTGGAGTAGGCCCTTGAGATACCTCTCCTCGTGTAGTAGAACTGAGCCAGTCTCCTTCCAAAGACTCTCCTGCTGGCCTCTTCGATTTCAGAGTCCTTGCTCCCATCTAATGTGACACCAATGGAACCAATTCTGACAGTGTGAGGCAAACCATTCCAGCTTTCTCTGGGCTTACCTGTTTCATGAAAGCCTGGTAATGCAGGCGTCTTCCTCATCTTAGCATATCCCACAGTTCTTCCCCAAAGTACCTCCTGATTTGGAGTCAAAAGACAAGAAGCAATGGCACTTCCACACTCTTTGGGAGATGGCACAGATAGTCATGTCTAGCCCTCCTGACTGTCTTTTGAAAATGTAGAAGTGGTTTGTGATGGCCAGGTCTTCCAGGTAGGCCTAGGCACGTTGGTTACAGTGACACAGTCAATGAGCTCCTCTGTGGACATCAGACTTCATGCTTGGCTCCACTCTACATGGTTTTCGTGGGATTTCCAGGGAAATGACATGGTTGTACACTTTGATGGCTGTCTCCTCTTCAGTGAAAAAACAGATTAGCTCCTTGAACACTTTAAATACGAATGGGCATCCTCTGCCTCAGATAATTGATGGAACCCGCGGTGCCTTGGGGGGAGGTTAGCTTGGGTAAGATGCTTCTGTATTATTGCAAGACATGAACTGTGATGACCTACTACTCTGTCAACTGGTTGGGGATGGCTGATTTTTTTTCTTTTTGTATTATTGTTTGTGTACTAAAAACAATAAAAGATGTCCTAAAAAAAATGAGTGGGCTACCGGTCATTCTCTGGCACCAGTCCCCTGTGTGCTGCTTTTACATTATTAGCCTTCTCAACCAGTTCAGCAGCACTGAACCAATGTCTCGAGCACTACAGGAGTTGACAAGATCAAAACCAGCCCTCCTCCTCCACCACTCTACCAAGAAAAACGCTGTGGTTTCCCCTCGGAGAACACACTAGGGCAGGGGAGGAAGTTTATCCAGTATTGGGGTATCTTTCATAGATTCACATGCCTGAATCATTCCCTGTCGTCGAGATGGGAGACGGGGAATGATTCAGGCATGTGAATCTATGAAAGATACCCCAATACTGGATAACCGTAGTTACAGGTAAGTAACTTATTTTCTTATCCCACCACTTGAATGCTTGACAATCCGTGCAGTGGACCAGTGGACCCTTCAAATTATAGAATGTAGTTTATCCCCTCCCATCCTCTCAGATGGGCACACATATTCTGCAGCTGGAAGTCTTGGTTCTGCTAAGCAAATATTCAGTTGAGCTAGTCCCAGAACAAGAGATTGGATAGCAATATTACTACTGTGGTTTTCTTGTGCCCAAAAAGAATGGTGGGCTTCTCCCCATTCTCATCCTTCAGATCTTGAATTTATTTCTCTGCAAAGAGAAAGTGAAGATGCTGTCCCTCACATAAGTCTTGTTTGTTCTGGAATTAGGAGACTGGATGGTGTCACAGCCAGCACAATGGGAACATCTAAATCGTCTCGGCGCAATCCTGCCAGACTGATGGCGGCGGAGTACTGTTAGTCAGCAGAGAAGACCTCCGCTGCGGCACTCTCCTGTCTATAGCCGCAACATTTAAATATGGCAGGCCAACCGCCCTCAGCTCAGCGGAGTACTTAGAACTGCCGTTGCAGCGAGACAGCTGTAATACTGCCAAGATCTAAATCAGGCCCACAGTCTTCTAGGATCGAGACTCCAGGCAGATTGAGATTCACGCTCTATCTTGTTTTCTTCAATACGCGACCCCCTATGAGGATTACATCTATGTTCAACAAAAAATAAATAAAGTAACTGCGAGAAGCCCTTAGGAGGAGTCTGTTAGAAGCCTTGAGACTTCTTTGGATTGTTGTCGGTATCTACATTTGATCCGCATCAGCTATGTGACGGGGGATCGTTGTTCCATTCCTGTGAAAACAGAGAACCGGTGGACTGGGTCCCCTTTCTTACCCTCCTTGTTCTTTTATCTTGGTTGGTTTCTCCAACCTATGCCCTGAAGGAGATGGGTGGTCAACTGGCCACCTTTCACTGAAACGCACTTCGGCATCTGCGCGTTTGCTTTGCTGACATGGCTATTGAATTCTCTTGAACAGGATGATAAAAATAATTACATCATAAAGTGTATTGGTATTATACATTGAATGAATATATGCTATATACTGCAACCTGTAAATGTGTTTTTGGTAATTAACCTTTAAAAGTGTGCACAGATTAATTCTTGATCTGGCACTGGATTTGGTAATTATTTATTTCTTCTGTATAATTTTTTTTCCTATTTGATTCATGTCTGTTCTATGCCAAGGAGGCACTGTATAACACAGTTTTAATGATTTGCAGAATGTGTTTGGTATGAGTGGTATGTTTGAAATTGGTGAGTGTGGGTTTTAGTTTAGGAGACGGTTCTCTTTTGTTATATGAATTTGTTCAGATTACTATGTCTCAAAATAATGATTAAGATGATGTATTCACTGATAAAAATAAATATGTTTTTATATAAAGCAATTTTTTTTTTTTTTGCATTATCAATTTGGTATTTGACTTTTTTTTTATAGAGCATTGGTTTGGAGGTGTTTTTAGGTCGAGCCTAGCGCAGCGCGCATGCGCTGCTCTATGGGAGGCTTATTGTAAGCACTCCAAACTTCTCCGTGTGGGTTTGACTCCTCCCACACATTGGATTGGCCTTTGCGTGTGTCTTTCAATATTGAAAGTACGCAAATGGCCAAAGGCGGGTGCATGTCCCACCTCCTTTCCAATGTGTCACTCCCACGGCGTTTTGCTCTCGGGAGCGAGCAGCGGCGCGCAGGGTGGCAGCTGCATTCCTCGTCGTGGATCAGGTTACTAATTGAACAGAACGCGCCGCCGTGCTTTTTTTTCAAATGCTTGTTTCATTTGCCTTGGTTGTGTTCTCGGATTGTTGTGTTCTTCGGCTGTTTGAACCAAACACGCTTATCCGATGGTATTTTTAACTTTTAAACACAGTTTGCCAAGATATTTTTAAGTCAACGTGTAAATATAGCGCAAACTCGACCCGAAGGCTATCAGAGCGCTGAGTTGCGTTCCACACGGACTCGTTCATTTTGTTAGGCAGGGGAGAATAAGTGATTTGCCCATTCACACTCTTATCTGCCTTGGAAGGATGAAAGGTGCGGTCAGGGTGACTGGTTTAGAATCGCACAGATTTCGTGGATGGGCGGAGTTGCCAGAGAGATGATTCCAGTTTCAGACCAGCGCGGACACACATCTGTTTTTACCTTAACATGGGTTACAGAAGGGGCCCGTTTTTGCAGCTGAACCCGCACCTCACGCAGGCAGCAGTGCATTTCTTCTGGAGCCCTTCACACGCTGAAGCTTGCACGCTCGCTCTTCGGAGTATGTGTGTGTGCGCTAAAGTGAACTTTTACTTGGGTTCCTCTCACAGTTTCCGACCAGGGTGTGCCTGCTGCTGCAGGAGAAAGTACAAGCCATAGCTAAAACAGTGAATAATATAATAGCATAGTGTGTATTTGTAAAGCGCACCTTTGCCCTCACCCCTCTTATCTGCCTTGGAAGGATGAAAGGTGCGGTCAGGGTGACTGGTTTAGAATCGCACAGATTTCTTGGATTGGCGGAGTTGCCAGAGAGATGATTCCTGTTTCAGACCAGCGCGGACACAAATCTGTTTTTACCTTAACATGGGTTACAGAAGGGGCCCGTTTTTGCAGCTGAACCCGCACCTCACGCAGGCAGCAGTGCATTTCTTCTGGAGCCCTTCACACGCTGAAGCTTGCATGCTCGCTCTTCGGGGTATGTGTGTGCGCGCTAAAGTGAACTTTTACTTGGGTTCCTCTAACAGTTTCCGACCAGGGTGTGCCTGCTGCTGCAGGAGAAAGTACAAGCCATAGCTAAAACAGTGAATAATATAATAGCATAGTGTGTATTTGTAAAACGCACCTTTGCCCTCACCCCTAGGTGTCTTGGTGCTGATATGACAAACATTTATTGCTACCCAACTAAGTGGTACTGATTTTATCGACCTCGTAAGGATGAAAGGCTCAGTGGATCCTGCTTCATTGGAACCTGTGACAATGCGGCGCGCAGGGTGGCAGCTGCAAGGCGGGTGCATGTCCCACCTCCTTTCCAATGTGTCACTCCCACAGCGTTTTGCTCTCGGGAGCGAGCAGCGGCGCGCATGGTGGCTGCTGCATTCCTTCCACAACGGGTGCCTTTAACAAGGCTGTTTACGATTATGTGTGCTTCTGGGAGAGGTCAGGGGGCGAGGGCTTGGGCTTTGAAGGGGTCTGTTTACAGCGCAGGGCTCTTGTTTTCCTTACAGTGCGCGCGCACCACTCGCGAAGCGACTGTCTCTCATTCCTGATATTTTACTCGCTGTTAAAAGGGACTGTTACTATCTCCTGATTCTTTAATTCTTAATCACCTTTCTCTTGCCCTCTGCCCTGGCCCTCCCAATCTACTCCGCCCTCTATCCCTCGCTCTAAACCGCTTTGCTTGCGTGCTCGGCGTGTGTGAACTTCGAGTGCGGGAATGAGTGTTGAGCGTGTGCTTGTATAATGTAGCTGGTGGTGCTCATGTAAAGTAAAGCCCTCCTTGGTTCGAGTTATCTTTAACTACACACAGTGGGATAAATAGACGGCTTGCCCCATGTCTGTTGTCTTCTCATTCGACACCCCCCCCCGACTCTGCCCACGCTGCTGCAAACGGTTCCCACAAGCCCACTCAGTAAGCGTTTGCCGTCTGTTTATTCGGAAAACATTTCCCTTCTTTGTCTCGCTTTATTTTTCTAATTTTAATTTATATATTGTAAGCAGCCCTAGAGGCGGGGGTGAGGGTGGAGCCAGTCAGCCCCTTCACGAAGAACTGAAACCAGACCGAGCTCGGCTGCCAAGCGAAACCGCTCCGCCCCCACCCTGCGCGGCCCGCTTACCCCATACGAGGCGGCTACTAGTGATGTATGCTCTCCAGAAACGCAGCTGGTGCAGAACTCTGTGTGCCAATTGAAATTCATGCATTCAAATGCTCACGCGGTAAGTACTCTATAGTAACCAGGTTAGGACACGTCCTTTGGTTCCAAAACAAACACCTTCGTCAGTTCACATCAGGTAGAGCTCTGTAAATCTTCTGCCTGCGGCAGCAAGCTCTCTCTAAGAACTAAAGCACATTATCAGCTTTGAAACAATTGCTTCCTGTGAACACCGTGTACCGAGAAAAGCTGCAACATTGGTCAGAATATCTAACTCGCAGAAACCATCAGAGGGCAACATTCCGCGTTCCCTCGGTGTTTTGCTTCAGCCTCCCAACTTGTGCTTTAAAGTGCCTTACAATGTGTCCATAAATGTTTACTAATGCAAGCATATATTTCTAAATCAGACTACTTGAACTAGTGTAGCAGTTGTATAGCTCTTCAATTCCTGGCTGCACAACACCCAGGAAAATGTGCTGCATGCCTAAACACTTATAAGGTCCCAAAGGCGAGACCTATTGGCTATGCCAATGCTTGTTTTTTGGGCCTTTAATCCCTGTCCCGCTCCAATATCCGTTATCTTGGGGAACTCTTTGATGTTGTTTATCTGTGTCCCAGAGAGCGCAGAGAAGTGTAATATGATTTCTTACTTGACATCCATGGTAACGGAACTCAACCTGCTGGAGCCTCTAGAGTTTGAGGGTGCTCCGGGTTCGATCCTACTGTTGTTTGGCTCCTATTAATTGAGTAAGATTGTGCACTTGGGCAACATATGCTTCACAATATGGGGACAGAGTCCATGCATATAATCAGAATATTGGCCCAGTTCCTGGCTTGCTCACAGTGCGCCATCCAGGGCTCGAGTCGGGGTACCACGCGGGTGGACGGCGTCCCCCCACTTATTTTACCGGGTGGACGCCATCCCCCCTGCCCAAAAGCTGGCCGCATTGAGGGCTTCACGAGGAAATCAAAAAATACCAGCGGTCTTTCTAACCAGTGTTCCCTTCATATCACGTGATTCATTGTCTCATTAAACCCACAGTTTGATGCTGAAAGCCTCGCAGATTGTTTATTATCATGAGGTTTGCTGCTGGCAGCGTGCCCCCATCACCTTTCGTGACGTCACTTCCTGTCGTGACGTCACTTCCGGTGACACCACCTAACTTGGAGCGTCCCCCCACTTCTTTTTTTAGGACTTGTGCCCTGGCGCCATCTGGACCCCCAAACCTGACAGGGTACCAGATGGTGTCTGCAAACTCAGAACATGACCACTCTAATCCCCCCAAGGAAATGGTGGAAACAGAATTATCCTTTCGTGGCTACCTTAGGCATGCCCAAAGGGAGACACAAGAAATACACAAATTGGCATTTCAAACATTTATTGAAGCAATTGGATTCATGTGTAAAATACTTGAGCTGCAATTAGTAGTAGAAGGAAACAAAGCATTATTACTAGCATTACAAGAATGGTGAAAAAGATGAATAATTCAACCATTATAATTATCGCAGTGATTATATGTAAATATATTATAACCATACTCCTACCAAGCACTGTCTATCATATAGAGAGCGTAGTGTGAATGCGTTCTGCCAGATCGCTTGGGGCAGCCTAACTCCCCATTTACCTGTGTATGGTATATCAGGAAGACAGTCTGGTGTAGAACAGGCCACCGTCCTTTGCAGGATAGTGATGAGTCAGCAAGACTGGAAATCAATCACAGGCGAACGTCCTTGATAATCCATGGAAGTGCTCCTCTGGCGATCGAAGCTCAGAGGCAGTTTATATAATCAAAAACTGTTCCATTTGCACTGTGTCTGAGGTCCTTTGCTGGTGTTATTATTTGTCTTTCCGATTCAGAGCTGTCTCCAAACGACAATAAAATACAAGGGCAGAGTGGTCAGTGTACTTTATCTTTGAACAGAATGTACAGAGTTGTGATAAAATGCTTACAAAGAAATGTGCTTGCAAGCAGAACACCTTCTGAGTAAGTTATTATGTACATGCAAAGTATGTTAAAAGTCATCGTCTATAAAGATGTCAAGTTGAAACTTGAACTTGTAAAGTGGAAGCTTTTATGCACAGGCCCTAATGAACTTCACTACACTATCGGACTTCTGAGGCAAACACCCCACACCCAATAATAGCCTGTCCACTGTGGCATCAGCACACCAGAGCCTTTCTGTCAGCAGCTAACAAATCCACAGAACCCCTTCTTTTGAATGGTAGAAGTATTTCTTTTTCGACTGATTACTCAGTAGCTACTAATACTAAATGCAGGAGATTCCTGGCACTGTGTGCCCAGCTGAAGTGGAGGGGCTTCAGATATGGGTGTCTAGAACTGATGATTACCACGGACGGCCGAACAAGGGAATTCCTGGATGCTGGTGATTTGAAACAGCTTCTTGACACACAGGAGGAACTACACATTGACATGACCCCCTGGAAAGGAATACGTATTTTCCCATCTGGAGTAACCACAACCCCCCACCTCCTTGAAATCTCTCAAGTACCAGCCCCGCCACCTGAGGGTTGAAGGCGCCCTATGAAGAGAGCCAGACTGGCCAGGCTGCATCAAGTAGTGGATGTAGGAAGCTGGCTCTGTATATACTATACCAAAGTGAGGTATAGTGTGCACAGAGTCCAGTGGAACACTCAAAGACTGAACCTCATACCAATTGTTTTTGTAAAAAAATTATTCTTTTAGTTATTTTATTTTCTAGAACCAAGCAAGCCTGGCCCAGGTAAGCAATAAATACTTTACAGTAGTAATGCAGTTTGTAAACAGCTTGTATTGTAATTGTATATGCACTTTGTTTTGACTTAATGTATGGTTGCAGAGAAATGCAATACTTTGTAAATACAGTACATAGACTTGAATGGGCTTTTCAGTAAAATACCAGGTAAGTTACTTCTTAGATTACTTTTCTTACTCAGTGTAGTATACCTGGATTCTACACTGGGACATTTCCTGTAAACAGGTAAGTAAAAGCGTTTTTGTTAAACAGTACAATTTTAAAGAATTTCTTTAGGTTTTCAAACTCCACACTTAAAAACTTTTCACAGAAAAACAGTCAATGTTATCCTATAGAGGAAAATAGTGTTACTGGTTTTAGGGTAAGTATTTGGTAGTGGGAGTTGAGGTTCTGGGGGTAGACTCAGGGGTCCCCCAGGGTCAAGGATGCACTCTAGTTACACCCTCAGCGGCACTAGGGCGGCCGGGTGCAGAGTGCTGAGGCCCAATGTTATCCAATGGGGGATAGGGGGCCTCCGGTTGGTGGCTGCTGACGAGAAGGCCACTTGGTTGTGGGAGCAAAGCTCCTGGACTTTAGCTCAGGGCAAATGGGGAACCAAAGTAGCACCAAAGGTGCACCCTCAGCGGCACTAGGGCGGCCGGGTGCAGGGTGCTGTTTTGACGTCGGGTGCCCTGTTGTTTGCAATGGGGAACCTCCGGTTTGCAAAGGCACTGCAGGCTTGGGGACGAAGGTCTTTCTGGGTGCGACCACCACTTCGAGAAGTAAGTTGGGGGTTGGTTAGGCACCGTCGGTTGGGCCATCCAAGGCCGTGGGGCTTCGGGTGCAGGGGTACCTTTTAGGGTCGGATCTTCTTACCAGCTCCTGGTCGCGGTTGGGGGGACCTTCCGGATTTAGGCTGCAGGCGTCGGCTTGAGGCAGGTCAGGGGTCACCGGATCTCGGGTTAGGATCGCCGGGGGGACCTCCTCGTGGTGTTTGCCCACTCGAGCTCGAGCCGTGGACGGCGGGTGCAGAGTGGGGCGGATCCACGGTGTCCCGCCAGAGGTTGCAGATGAACAAATCCGGTGTTCACGGGAGACACAGTCTTTATGGTTGAAGGGAGGCAGGTCCTCCGGGGTTTTTGAGGTTGCTGGCTGCAGGACACACCGGGATTTCGCAGGAGAAGGTTCGAGGTGGAGACAGGCCGGTAGGGCTGGGGCCAAGTCAGTGGGCGTCTTCCTCTTGTTAGCTTCGGCACAGCTGTTTGGTCCTTCTTCTTTTCTTGTAGTTTCTTCTGGTCTGAGGAAGCAAGGTTCAGGGGTGCCCCTAAATACTAGATTTAGGGGCATTACAGGTAGGTAAAAGGTTGGGACCAATGGGTCCCTTCCCTGGGGTGGGTACACCCCTATTATGCCACCCTCCAGTGGGAGGGGGCATGAGCCTTTCCCTGGTTGGCTGAGTCCCCCATCTGCAAGATGGCGGGGACTGAGAGTTGTGCTTCACCTCGCCTCCCCCACCTGAGTGGTGGAGTTGGCAGAGGTGGGCACACCTCTCTTCCTCACTTGTTTTTCCCGCCTGTTATCCCGCCCAAAGTGGGGGTCAGAACCAGTGGGGACCAGTTGCTGAAAGCAGCAAGTGGCCTGGGGAAGCTCACAAAGGAGGCAAGCCTTTGATGCTTCCCCTTCGTGAACCCTGCCCATCCTGGGGGAGGAGGCTTGGCACCTCGTCCCAGGATGTGCATTGTTTCAGGCCCCTGAGAGCAGCAGGCTCTCGACCCAGGGGTCCAGAAACATGTCTGGTGGTGGCAGCTGAAAGCCGCCACTCAGCCTGGACACTAGTGGTAGGTCGTTTTCCAGGGGGCATCTCTAAGATGCCCTCTGTGCGCATTTTTCATTAAATCCCACACTGGCATCAGTGTGGGTTTAATGTGCTGAGAAGTTTGATACCAAACTTCTCAGTTTTCAGTGCAGCCATTATGGTGCTGTGGAGTTCGTAATGACAAACTGCCAGAACCATATACTCTTAATGGCAGCACTGCACTTACAATGTCTAAGAATGGACTTAGACACTGTAGGGGTGCAGGGCTCATGCACCTGTACCCTCACCACTGGTATAGGGCACCCAGCTAGAGGGGTGACTGATCTATGCCAGGGCAGTGGGTTGTAGGCATGGCACACTGGGATAGGTGCCATGTCGACTCTTCACTTTGTTTTGCACCAAGACACGCAGCCTGCAAAGGCAGTGTGTGAGTGTAATAGTACAGGGCCTCTAAGGGTGGCACAATAAGTGCTGCAGCCCTTAGAGGTCCTCCATGGTCACAGTGCCCTGGGTACCTGTGGTACCATTTACCAGGGACTGACCTGTGGTCAGAAATGCCAATTGGGTACAGTTTTGGGGAAAGAACACAGGCCCTGGGAACCTGATTGGCAGGGACCTAGGGCACATCAAGTCAAAGTGCATCAGTAGTCTGGCAAAAAGTGGGGGGGGGTTACTGCAACAGAAACCCAGCTTCTCACAGTGGAGGCATTACATTCTGTTGAGTGGGTCCCGATCCCCCCTGAAGCACGTAGTCGACAAGCTGGAGACACTGTAGAGAGCTTAATATATTCTTTGACTTTGCTTGGTGCCATGATGTGTAGTACTTGTTATATTGCTTCAGTTTTCTTCTATTTCTGTATTCTCTCTCCGTAGTATAAAGTAGAACATTCGGTTGTTTATGCTGTGTATTGTTAACTGTAAACATGTTGCTGGGTTAGATGGGCCTTGTTATTACTTCTCACTATGCAAACAACACGTTGGGCATTCTGTCCTGTTCTCCTTCACCTTTATATAATTATAGGATATTGAGAGTGCTTTCATCTAGGAGGGAGTGCCACTTCCCCCAGCTCCTATTTGCCCATGAGGCGTCCACCGGTGGAGACCTGGCTTTATCCCGCTGTAGCATGGTCTGGCTTACATATGTCTGAGTGTGCTCAACTTCCCAGATTTTGGTATTCCATTGTGCTTCTCTACTGTGGTGGGTGGGTGGGTTCCGGCGCAACGGCACACAGCACAGGTTTGAGCTCAAGACTCCAAGTTTGATGTTCCCTCCGCATCCCCTGTCCCGGGGCACATTAGGCTCTATCCTTTCCTCCCCTCTAGTTGACTGTGCTGCACTAGGAACTTATCCCAGACTTTTTCTAGTTTGCCTCCTCCCCTTCCCTTAGATCCCTGCCAATCCCAGGGATGCAGACTCCCTCTGCACAGCCCACTGCAATGGAATGGACTTGGCCACTACATTAAGCGTAAGAGAATCCTGCACTCTTTGCATGCTAAGCACACAGGCATTGCCTTAATTCAAGAGATTCACATTTCCTCAGCAGAGTCATCAAAGCTCAAGTGTCAGTGGGGTGGGCACTGTCATCAGCAACTGTAGATTATTAAACGATCAAGGGGAGGCCTCCACTGCAGGCAGCTGCTACTAAACGTGCGTGTTGTCTATCTTCATTGGACAGCGGCTGCCATGAAAGTTCCTTAACGCATGGGGGGACGAAGAGGGTAGATGGTTGTTCACGAAGGTACAGGTCATGGAGAGATCCATTCATGCTTGACCTCTGAATAAACACGCTTCATCTTCCACCTTTCTACCTTCATTTGGGAAACCAACATTCTTGAAAGGGGGTGATCGGAACTTGGCCCCAGATCAGACTTTAGATAGGATGGGCTGTATTGATTCCTTCCATTGTCTGGATAGGGCCGTATTGAGAGACCTCCGGGGCGATTACGCCCTAGTTGATATCTGGCGCTTGCTCCAGCTGTCCCATAGGGAATACTTCCTCTCCTGCCCTCATGGACCTCAATCCCACAAAGACTTCTACCTTGTTCATGGCAGACTGCTTCCTCACGTCAGTCACTGTGACATCTGGAGGGGGCCGTTACTGACCACAGTCCGGTCAGGCTAGGCTTGGATCTGGGAGTGACCACCCCGCCCCCCTATCAGGTGGCAGGTGAAGGCATTTGCATATAAATGCCCGGATGGTAAGTAGAAATTACATTGACTCATCCGGCCATACTTCACTTGACAATGAAGGGTCAGTTGCCTCCCGCAGGTTACTTTTGGCTGGTGGGCAAGGAGATGCTGAGAGGGAGGATGATGCAGGACAGCCATGGCGAAAGGAAGGGCTGAGGCAGACCTGGAGGCTTTGGAGCCGAGGTTGGTCCCGTCATGACTCGGTACACTGAGACCCCCCCTACACAAGCAATACAGCACCAGCTGGACCTCGCGAAGATCCGCTTGAGTTCCTTTTTCACAAAAGCTGCTGAAAAAGCCCTACTTATACTCCATTGGCATCATTATGACCACAGGGATAAAGCCTGTAGACTATTAGCCACCCAGCTGGGGCAGAGAGAATCACAGTTAGCCATCCCTGCGATCCGGGATGAGGCCAGACGCACACTGGTGCATCCCATGGCTATAGTGACTAGATTTGTGGCATTAACTCTTCCCTGTATACCTCTGAACTCAAGGCAACCCCTGCACAAATTGAGGTTTTCCTGGCACCCCTGAATCTTCCTATGAGAGTGACCGTGATTGATTGTCGGGAGACTTTACTGTAGAGGAGGAGGCGAAGGCTATATCTGCTCTCCCAACATGTAAATCTCAGGTCAAGCATGGGTTCCCTGTGGAGTTCTGCAAAATCGGGAAGAACCTTGTTACACTACACCTAACCCAGGCATTCAGTGAAGCAGTGGAGAATCACTCCTTAGGATACATACCCAATAAAGCCACTATTCCCTGTCTCATTAAGGATAAAATGGATCCTTTAAGGCTGCACCAGTTATCGTCCTGCTCCCTTTTCAACATTGATCTCAAAACAATGACTAAGATCCTAGTTACCGTTTGGGGAGCTCGATTCCTCAGCTACTCGAAGAGTTGCAGGTGGGGTTTTCCATGGGATGGAGTTCCTGTAATCATCTTCGGACTCTTGCCCACCTTTTGTAGCATATAAGGGATGACCTGTCAAAAAAATTGGCCCACTCACTCGGAAAAGATGTTCCATAAGGTGGAGTGGCTGTACCTCATCCAGGTTATGTCCCGCATGGGCCTAGGCATTGACTTCATCAGTAAGGTTAGAATATTGTACAGTGGCCCAACTGCCAAGGTCCTTTATGGAGGTTTCTTCTCAGACTCCCCCAGATTAGAAGGGGGACCAGACAGGGATGCCCTTAGTCCCTGCTGCTGTCTCTCCTAGCCATAGAACCTCTAGCTATGCTCATTCTAAGGCACAGGAAGTAGAGAGGATCTCTACATAGGTCAGGAGGAGAAAAACTCTGCTTTATGCTGACAATATCCTGCTGCTCCTATCAAGTCCACTGTCGTTTCTTGCCACTATGATGACCATCATAGAGGAATTTTCTGCCCTCTTGGCTTCCAAATCAACTGGTCGAAGAGCGAGGCTCTGCTGCCCATGACCAGAATCTCTATCAATGCCTGTTTCCAGGGCTATAGCATAAGGTGGATATCTGAGGGCCACTAATACCTGGGAATTAGCTTCAGTAGAAGACTCTCCGGCATGGTAGAGGATAATGTCCTTTCACTGATTTAAAACTCCTGTCAGAACTTCCCGAAATGGTTACATCCCAAGCTGTCACTCTGGGGGAAATTCCAAACTGTAAAGATGACAGTGGCACCTTGCTTCCACTGCCTCTTTAGCATGTTACACCTCCGGATACCCAAATACCTTCTACTACAAATTGATTCGGATATCAGATCCTACATCTGGAGTGGGCGCAAGCCCAGGTTCCCAGCATCCCTACTATGGGCTGATACTTTGGTGGGTGGGTCCTCACATGACTTCCTATATCCTGACTTTCCATCTATCCCAGCTGGCAGGGGATTTGATTTCTGGACGCGCAGTCCAGTTTTGGGTGTGCCTCACGTGTGCCCTCCTCAGCTCCCCGAATTTGGAATTGTTCCTGTGCCTTACACCCGACGGTAGTGGCAAACCCGATCATGGTAGCCTCTGCAATGGCTTGGAAATGGGCCCATAAACTGGTGAGTATTTACCCACTGCTGCATCATAAGACACCACTGTGGCATGATGCAGGACTATGTATATTGGGATTGCCATTTTATGGGGCATCCTGGTATGAATGTGGCCTGCAACACGTGGATCAAAATTTTGACGGACGGAGGCTTTCAATCACTCCTGTCTCTCTAAGAAGAATTTGGACTTCAAGATGTGGATCATTTGCTTAATTGCCAACTGGCCCAGTGTCCAATTTATTTGTGGGGGCACTCCCTATGACACTGTCTCACCCATCCTTTATAACCTGCAAACATTGGGTAAATACAGGAGTTGGGTATCTGGCCTGTATGGGGTTCTTATTAAAATTCTACAACCTGATACAGACATCTAGCCGCAGATTCCTTACCTTTGAATTTCCCAGGTGGCAGACTGTATCCGTAAGATTTATCTTTGCGCTATAGCCTTGCATGACGGTAGGTGGTGTCAGTCGGCACCGATACATCGTCTCCGCTGTTGTGACGTCCGTGTCACCTATATAGGCACCACCTCGGCATGCTGACGTCCGTTCTTTTTTTCTGTGCTAGTTAGATTTGTGAAGAGAGCTACCCTCTGTCACTTTTGACAGGATTTTTTCGACTTTTTGTCAATGATTTTTTGGTGTGTAGAATGTCCAGGAAGGCTTCTGGGTTCAAGCAGTGTTGCACCTGTCACTGCACCATGTCGGTAACGGATCCACACCTGGTGTACCTTTGGTGCCTGAAGTGTGACAACGATTCGAAGTCATGCTCCCAATGCCGGGACGTGGCTCCGAAAGCTTTGAGGGAGCGGTCCCTAAAGCTACTGGCGGCCTGGCGCTCAGCACCACGTTGTTCGCCCTGGAGGTCTCTTTCTCAGTCTGGGTGGAGAAGAAGGTCCGAGTACCGCTACGGGAGCCCTAAGTCTTCGTCCTCCCACTCGAAGTCTTCGAGTCAGTCAGGTAAAAAGCACAAGAAGTTGAAGCGTGCTTCAACTTCTCCCCGTCGGTCGGCTGACATTAGGAGGCCCGGGCCATCCTCTTCCAAGTGGTATCAGATATGAGAGATGCGACAAAGTTCACCATTCGTTGTGGGCTTGACACGACCAACTCGCTGGGCAGAGTGATGTCATTGACGGTGGCTGTTCGACGCCACGCCTGGCTGAGAACTTCTGGATTTTTTGGGGGTGTCCAGGCTTCCCTCATGGACATGCCCTTTGATGGCACCTGTCTATTCGGAGACACAGCAGACATGGCCCTAGAGCACTTTAAGGACTCACGGCCTACAGTCAAGTCTTTGGGCCTCTTAGTGGCCACACGTCCCTCGTCTGCTTTTCGCCCCTTCCGTGGCTACGAAAGGGGCTTTCATCTGCACCAGCCATACCCCAGCCACAAGGCCGCGCAAGTTAAACAACTTCTGCATGGCTTGTTCCGACACCGTGGGTCGGCAGCCAAAGGTCAGGTTAGTCCACCAGCCCCCCTGCCGCCTCAGCCTCCAAACCCTCCTTGTCTGGCCTTTCAAGATCATGGGCGGCCGGTTGGTGGCTGGATTAGCCATCACTTTCGCCACTGACTAAACATCACATCGGACAGGTGGGTTCTTCAGATAGTCCGAAGGGGCTACTCCCTTCCCTTTGAGACTACCCTTCCCTCTATGCCTCCAACTTATGACCAGCTGACGGAGTAGCGCCTGACTTTGCTTCAGGAGGAAGTAATTACTCTTTTGGCCAAGGGAGCCATAGAGAGCGTTCCAGCACCAGAAGTAGGCTGTGGTGGCTGTTCCCCCTACTTTCTGGCCCCAAAAAAGGAAAAGGGCCTGACTCCTATCCTAGATCTCCGAGCTCTCAACTACTAACTCAAAAAGGAAAAGTTCAAGATGCTCACTCTGGCTCAGGTCTTGTCTGCCCTAGACCCTGGAGACTGGATGGTAGCGTTGTACTTGCAGGACGCTTATGTTCGCATTCCCGTCCTGCCTGCCCACTGGCGCTAGGTGCGGTTTACGGTAGGCCAAGAGCACTTTCACCGTGCTCCCCTTTGGCCTTACCAGCGCTCCTTGAGTGTTCACTAAGGTGATGGAGGTGGTCGCAGCCCATCTGCGCAAATTAGGGGTGCCAGTCTTCCCCTATCTTGACGACTGGCTGTTGAAGGCAGGCTTGCCCCAGGCTGTTGTCTCCCACCTCCAGAATACAGTGAACCTCCTGCATTCGCTGGGGTTCACTATCAACGTGCCGAAGTCACACATGACTCCCTCTCAGACGCTCACTTTCATCTGAGCTGTTCTGTACACAGTGCATTTTCGGCCTTATCTTCCCGAATAGCGAGTCCACGATATTCAGGCTATGATAATGATGTTTTAGCCTCTATCCTGGATTTTGGTGAGAATGACACTTGAGGTCTCTGGGCCTCATGGCCTTCTGCATCCTGCTTGTGACACATGCCAGATGGCATATGCGGGCTCTGCAGTGGGACCTGAAGTTCCAGTGGGTTCAGCATCAGGGGAATCTCTCCGAGATCGTTCAGATCTCAGAGGGAACTGCACAAGACCTGCAGTTGTGGCTGACCAACTGCAATGGGGTCAGAGGCAGATCCCTCTCCCTTCCTCAACCAGATCATACAGTAGTGACAGATGCGTCACTCCTGGGATGCGGCGGCCATCTGGGAGAGGTGGAGATCAGAGGACTCTGGTCTCCAGTGGAATCCGGACTCCGCATCAACTTGCTAGAGCTCCGAGCACTTCTTTTGACATTGAAAACCTTCTTCTTTCAATAAAGGGCAAGCTGGTTCAAGTGTTCACGGACAACACTACCTCCATGTGGTATTGCAACAAACAGTGGGTGTGGTCGTGGACCCTTTATCAAGAGGCCCTGCATCTCTAGACATGGCTGGAGCGCCAGTGCATCTCTCTGGTGGATCAACATCTGGCAGGTTCTCTGAAAGCAGGAGCAGACAAACTCGGCTTACGTTGCTCAGCGGATCACGAATGGCGTCTCCATCTGGAGGTGTTGCAAGGCCTCTTTCAAAAGTGGGGAGAGCCTTGATTAGAGCCGCTTGCCACCACCAAGAACGCACAATGTTGGCAGTTTTGCTTGCTGGTGTTTTCAAGGCAGCACTCGCTCGGAGATGTTTTTCATCTTTAGTGGAGATCAGGCCTCCTGTGCGCTTTTCCGCCCATAACACTCCTACCCAGAGTTTTCAAGAAGATCAAGAACAACCGGGCCCAAGTCATCCTTGTGGCTCAGATTTGGGCATGGAGAGTCTGGTATCCCAAGCTAGTGAGCTTGATCATTGATCCTCCGGTCAGGCTACCACTTCGGGAGGATCTTCTGTCACAGCAGCAGGGGAGGATTCTCCACCCAAACCTGTCCAATCTGCCTTCCTGTGTGGAGATTGAGTAGTGGCAGGTGACAGCTTTCAACCTTCCTCCCGAAGTCTCTAATGCCATCTTGGCAGCTAGGCATCCCTCCACCAAGACAGTGTACGCCTGCCGTTGGAAAACGTTTGTGGCATGGTGTGCAGAAAAATCTGTTGATCTCCTTTCTGCCCCTCTTTCTGTGGTTCTGCTTTTCATTCTTTCTCTTGCCCAGCAGGGCTCTGCTCTGGGCACTCTTAAGGGCTATCTCTCTGCCATTTCTGCTTTCATCCGGTTGCCTGATCAAACCTCTTTATTCAAGTCCCCTATTGTACATAGGTTTCTCAAGGGTCTTACTCATCTTTTCCCATCTTCACCATTCATTACTCGTCAGTGGGACCTTAATTTGGTTTTAACTTTTTTGATGTGCGCTTCTTTCGAGCCTCTACACAATTGTCCCCTCAGGCTTCTCACTTTGAAAACAGCCTTCCTTGTGGCAATTAAATCTGCCCGTGGAGTAAGAGAGCTGCGGGCCTCATCATCTAAGCGGCCTTACCTCTCAATATACCCTGGCAAAGTGGTGCTTCGCACAAGGGGCTCCTTTGTACCAAAAGTGGTCACCTCTTTTCATGTAGGCCAATCTGTCACCTTGCCTACCTTTTATGCTCCGCCACATCCCTCTAAGGAAGAGGAGTGTCTCTACCATCTGGAACCAAAAAGGGTGTTGTTCTACCTGACCACCCATGAGAGTTCTGGATGGACGACCAACCCTTCGTGGGGTATGTTGGTGAAAAGAAACGTCAGGCTGTGCAGAAGCGGACCATCTCCAGATGAGTTGTGCTCTGCTTCAAAATCTGCTACACACTGGCCAACAAGCAACCTCCTGAAGGTTTGCAGGCTGATTCCACCAGAGCTAAAGCGGCCACCACTGCGTTAGCACACTGAGTCCCGGTACGGGATATCTGCCAGGCAGCAAAGTGGGCTTCCTTGCACACATTCACCAGTCGTTACTGTCTGGACAGTCCGGTCCGCAGGGATGAGCACTTTGCCCGTTCAGTCCTGCAGGACTTTCTCATTTGAAATTGGTTTGCATATATATATAGATATATATATATTCACTGAAAAAACCACAGGTTTCAGGGACGTTATAGTTAGTTGGACATTTCACTCGTACAAAACAAGAGAAATTCGGCCGTTCTAGTTAGTTGAGCTAACTATAACTCGCGCCCCCGCAATGCACTGCTGATGACGTCACATATTACATCACTCATGACATGGTCAGTGACATCACTGATGACATCTCAAATGATATCACTGATGACATCATCCACTTAATATCTGATGCACCTCCTCACACCCTAATATAATCTTTCATACACCCACTCTAAAAGAGACTACCATTCTCGAAACCATAGACACCAATACCAGTTAGTACATACTCACTCACTGATTCATAGGTCTACACACATCCACTCACTCACCCATACAGCCACTCATACACGCAGTCACTCACCAATACAGCCACTGATATATGCACTCATATACCTATACAGATACTCACACACCACCACTCACCCAAAGAGTTACTCACACACCAAGTCAGTCATCCAAAGACTCAATCACACTGACATTTACTCACCAATACAGTTATACACACACCACCTCACTTATTCATACAGATACTAACACATACTTACTCTCTTATACAATCACTGACACAAGCACACACTCATTCATACCGCCACTCTCACAATCACTCACTCTCACATATAGTCAGTTATATTCTCCAACACTTGCATATACTGCCTTTCACATATGTACTCACACATATACCACTGAGACATCCATTCACTCACCAACACAGCCATACACACACACACTCACCCATACAACCCCTCGCAGACGCACTCATGAACCCATACACCCACTGAATCACCCACTCACACATCCATGCAGGTAGTCACACACCCCCACCCTCCCACACAGACACTCAGGCACACATCCATGCAGGTATTCAGACAACCAATCATTAACCCATATAGATACTCATGTAGCTACTTACCAACCCATGTAGCCACTTACACACCAACTGACAGACTGATACAGACATTCACACAGATTAGCATTCACTAAGTCACGTTTAATCACTCACTTATACAGTCAGTCACGTACCCACTAAATCATCCATTCAGACACTCATACACCCACTTATTCTTCAATACACCTTGGCGTATATATATATATATATATATATATTCACACACCAGGATCCTGTCTGCCTATCCCCGGCAGAACCAACAGGCACGGACCTCAACCAATACTCTGAAGAAAGCTACTTCAGACTCGATGTCGTGGAAAAACAGTGCAGTTTATTTCCAATTGATCCATGAATATACACAGGCATAGTGCCTGCCATGACGCGTTTCACTCGACACAGCGAGCTTGATCACATGACGCGCTTCATTTCCGGGAAACTTTTTTAAAAGAGACAGACCTAACAAAAGCGTGCACGATTGGCTAAAAACATAGCCACACCAAATATGTGAATACAGAAGACAGACTAATGTTCGTATAATGGGAGCAAAGTGATAAGGAATACATATAAACCAATATTTAGTCATAAATGTAAAGAAAAAAGCCTAGACATTAATTAATTTCAATGCATCCATAATAACACAGGACAGTGCTACAATGTTAAAAATACATGAAAAATACTAAGCATGATTTATCCTACATAGCGTAAAAATATGTCAATTAAATAGACAAAAAACTGGTAATATGTCAATCACAGATGTTCAACTCACTTAACATACTGCAACAAATAATATTCAAATTCAGAATATAAAAATAGGCAAAAGTAGGCAAAAATAGGCAAGGTCAAATGGTGTATTAAGGACTGACAAACCTACTAACAAATAGAACAATAAAATAGAATAGAATAAATAGTGCATCATGTAAATAATCCTTGGTGTTCAACACAAAAAGCTATCAATAGCTGATAATACAGATGCATAAATTCAAACACAGGAGAAGTAGACACCTATTAATCCATAGAAAGTACAATGCTAGTGCAAGTTCAGTCTACTAATCTCCTTATAGCAATAAATGATAGTAGCTGTCAGAGTACACTCCAATTGTTGGGCAATTACAACCTAGCCATACGTCTATATCGTTGTACAGTATGTGAACAACGTCTGTACTCTTAAATAACAATGTAAAGTGCAAAGTGCGACAAAGAAGTACAAAAGAATGCTGTGCAAACTGTAATAGCAATAGCAGCTTAAAAAATCATTGAAGCCTCAATGATAATAAAGTGCAAGTGCCAATAAAGTTATAAAATTCACAGAACCTTAAAAAATACCTCCAATACACAATACCAATATGAGAAAATACAATAAAATACATGATAAAAATGACAACTACTATAAAGATGGGTAGCAATACCATTTGAAGCAAAAATGAAAATACTAGTAAGGCTAGAGACTAGAATGAAGCACTTGATGACAAACCTTAATATGCAAATTAATTGAAGGAAATTATGAAGATCTTCACTCATGTTAAGGCCATTCGGCATACGGGTATCGAGGGCTAATATAAAATGAGATTCTCGTTGTCTTAGCATTTTCTCACGGTTCCCTCCCCGTCCGGGGATGGGAACAGCCCCTAATACAGTGTATTGGAGATCTTTCAGTTGATTTTGATGAACTAATTTAAAATGCCTGGCGACTGGATAATTGGGATCTGAGTTGACAATTGCTCGTATATGCTGTAAAATACGTTTGTGTACAGGGAGCTTAGTGCTCCCTATGTATTCAAGCCCACAAGTACACCTAAGTTTATAGATAGCAAAATCTGTGCGACATGTAAGATGTTCCTTAATTTCCATATCTCTATCACTGAAGGCTGTCCTATAATGGGTTGCATTCATAGCAAAAGTGCAGGCACGACAAGAATTACATTTATAAAAACCCAATTTGTTGAGCCAAGTGCTCCTCACTTGCACTTCGGGCATCGGCCTAACTAATGCATCTCTCATCGAAGGTGCCCTTCTAAAGGTAATAGATGGTAATGCTGGAAGAATCGAACCTAAAGTAATGTCTGTTAGTATAATGGGCCATTCCGAATAAATAATCTTACAAATTTTTTGTTCTTGTTGGCTGAAAGTTGTAATCAAACGAATAATAGGTTTGTGAACATCAGAAACCTCATCTGTACCAGTGATTCTAGTCTGCTTAGGCTGCAATAAAACTTCTCTAGATTGATTATTAGCTTTTCTCAAAGCTTGGTTCAAGTGGGTTTTTTTATATCGATCTACAAACCGACAGAATGCTTCCTGCTGACATTGTTTGGAAACCGCATCAACACTACAGATTCTGCGAATACGCAGAAATTCTCCATAAGGTATGCTTTTAATTAAATGATGTGGGTGGGAGCTCGCAGCATGTAAAATTGAGTTTCCTGCAGTTGTCTTGCGATGAAGCCTAGTATGTAACAAATCCTCACTAATATGGACTAAAACATCTAGAAACAACACTGGAGTTATCAATGGTAGCAGTAAATTTAAGATTAAGTCTATTGATGTTAATAGCTTTCACAAAATCAACAGCTAACTCTTTAGAACCACTCCAGATCAAGAAAATGTCATCTATATATCGCCAATAGTGTACGATATGTTTATACCATTCCCTATGTGTGGTCATGAGGACACACCCCTCCCACCAGCCAACATGCAAGCATGTATAACTGTATAAATATATATATATATATAACATTCGAAAACTTTTTAGAAACACTTAGTCACTGGATGATGTCATCAGTGATGTCATTTGAGATGTCAAAAGGAACAATTGATGGACAGAATGCAGAACAATGTCAGACTGATTTGCATATGGCCAGGTCTAAACTGGGGTGGCATGGTGAGCAAAAGAATGATGGATTTAACCCAGATCTCTTGACTGGGGGTGAATGTTTTGCTTTGTTCTGCATTCCGTCCATCAATTGTGTCTTTTGCTTTCTCGCCCTAAGTGCGCCAGGTATGCCCAGACGTGGGTCCTGGGCTCACTGTGCCACTGGAATCAAGCTATCCTGGCTGATGAGGGGTGAAACCCCGAAACCGGTCCTAGGATGCTTGTTTCCGGTCCAGGGAGGACCTGGCTTGGCAGTTCGGGCTGGACTGTTCCCATGAGGCACAGGGTCAAGACTGATGTGCATATGGCCAGGTCTAAACTGGGGTGGCATGGTGAGCAAAAGAAAGATGGATTAAACCCAGATCTCTTGACTGGGAGTGAATGTTTTGCTTTGTTCTGCATTCCGTCCATCAGTTGTGTGTCTTTTGCTGTCATTTGAGATGTCATCAGTGATGTCACTGACCATGTCATGAGTGATGTAATATGTGAAGTCATCAGCAGTGCATTGCTGGGGCGCGAGTTATAGTTAGCTCAACTAACTATAACGGCCGAATTTTCTAGTTTTGTACGAGTGAAATGTCCAACTAACTATAACGTCCCTGAAACCTGTGGTTTTTTCAGTGAATTTCAAAGGTTTTTTAAATGCTAATTTCGAACTATAACGTCCCTGAGACCTATGTTTTTTTCAATGAATTTCTAAGGTTTTTTAAATACGAATTACTAACTATAATGTAGTAGTAGCGTTTGCTGAGTGGTGCAGAAAGGGGCTGGGCCTCCGACCAGCGCTCAGAAATTCCGCTGCGTAGGGCTTACAGGAGGTACTAGGAGGGCTTCTTGGCCCCCAAAGTCTCTCAGGAGTAAAGTGGACTTCATCCCCCAACCCAAAGTGTGCCAGGAGGCGCATTTGCAGAGTGGTGGAAAAAGGGGGGCGTGGCCTCCGAAGACCTCTTAGCAATCCCACTGTGTGTGACTTACCGGAGGTAACAGGAGGAGTAGTTGGCCCCCAAGGACAACCTTGGGGGCCAACTATCCCTCCTATTACCTCCAGTAAGTCCCACACAGCAGGATTGCTAAGTTCTCATAGCCGGTCACGCCCCCTTTGCCCACCACTGCAAACGTACTCCCTGGCGCACTCTTGGATGGGGATTGAAGTCCCCTTCACTGCTGGGGGCCAACTAGCCTACCTGACACCTCCAGTAAGCCCCAGATAGTGGGATTGCTGAGAGGTGGACACAGGCCACGCCCCCTTTCTGCGCCACTCTGCAAACGCGCCTCCTGGCGCACTCTTAGTTGGGGGATGAAGTCCACTTTAGTCCTGAGGTCCTCAGGACACAAGAGGACCTCATCGCCCCACCAGCAATGCACCAAAAGGCGCGTTTGCAGAGTGGTGTAAAAAGGGGTGTGGCCTCGGACCACCTCTCAGCAATCCCACTGTGTGGGGCTTACTGGAGGTACCTGGTGGGCTAGTTGGCCCCTAAGGACCCTTAGTATTCAAGGGGGCTTAATCCCCCAATCCAGAACGCGCCAGGAGGCGCGTTTGCACAGTGGTGCAGTGAGGGGGCGGAGCCTCCGGCTAGATGCCGGCTTCTGTTTTTTTTTTATTGTTTGAAGGGGGGCTGTGTGGCCCCCTTCTCTTAATGTTGTGGGCCCTGGGGACCCCATCCCCCAGAGCCTGACCCATTTTTTTAAAAAAAGCGGGAAGTGGGTCGCGCGGTCCCCCTCCCAAGGCCGATTTCGGCACCGGGGACCCCATCCCCCGGGGCATGGCCTAGTTTATATAGATTTTTTTAATTATTTATACGGAAGGGGGGCCACGTGGCCCCCCTTCCCTGGGCCCACTTGGCCCTGGGGACTCCATCCCCCGGGGCTGGCCTTCTGTTTTTAAATTAATTAAAAGGGAGGGGGCCAAGTGGACCCCCCCTCCCGGGCCACTTCTGGCCCCGGGGACCCCATCCCCGGGGCCGGCCCTCACGTTGGGGACTGCGGGGGGAGCCCCAATGCCCCTGGGGTTCCTGCTGGCTCCCTGTGTCCTGCGGGAGCCGGCATTGCTTTTGGACAAGGGGAGCTGCTGACATGCAGCTCCCCTTGTCCAAAAGCAATTCTGCTTTGCTTCGTGGAAGCGAGAGCAGGTTTCCTGCTCTCGCTTCCACGAAGCAAAGCAGAAGTTTGCAATGACAAGGCGGGAGCAGTGCTCCCGCCCTGCCATTGCAAACTGCAATGTCCCGGGGGTGGGCACCCCGGGACATTGCTGGAGCCGGCCCTGGGTGGTGGCGGTCCCCAGGGCCAAGGAGGGGCGCCACGTGGCCCCCCTCCCTTCATGTGCAAAGCCCAGGGGAGGTGGTGGTCGCCGGGGGTCCGCAACGGACCCCCAAACTTAATGTATGTATGCCCTGGGTGAGGTGGTGGTCCCCGGGGCCGTGTGGGGGGGCTCGAGCTCCCACACACATTTTTTTCAAATCAGAGCCTCGGGGAGGTGGCGGTCCCCGGGGCTGCGGGGGGCCTCGTGCCCCCCGCGTGTAATTATTAAAGCCCCAGGGAGGTGGTGGCCCCCGGGGCTGCGTGGGGGTGGCATGAGCCCCCCCCCCTTCGCCTTTTATATTGGAAAAAAGCCCCGGGGAGGTGGCGGTCCCTGGGGCTGTGCGTCCCCCCGCACTATATTTTTCAATTGCCCCCGGGACCTGGCCCACCCGGGGGCTGATTAAAACGAAGCGCGGGAGACCGCTCTTCATTATTTTTATTTTTCGGCCGGATTCGCGCATGCAGCGCGAATCCTGCCGATTCGTTTTTAAAAAAAATGCTTTTTGAGGCCCTGGGGGTCCGTGTGGGACCCCCTGACCAGGCCTAGGGGGTCAGGGTGTTTCTACCCTGCCCCCTTTTCTTTTTTTTCTTTTTTATTATAATTTTGTTCCCTTTTTGCTTGTGACTCAGTTTTACCGAGTCACAAGATGGCTGCCAACACTTCTTGGTTTGAAGTGTTGGCAGCCAATAAGCTCGTGATCGGGAGGGTTCGCGGATCCACCGAGGTCACCAGATATCGATATTTTTTATTTTTAAATTTGTCAGGAACTACTGAACGGATTTACAACATTTAAAGCAAAGAGTGCACTCTGGACCAAGAGCTACCTCTCTGCCAAATTTGGTGTAATGAAAAATTTCCTAGCTATTGTAACGGAAAGTTTCAATTCTATTAAGGACTCGGAGGCGAGGATTATGCCTTCTCTCTTCACTTTTATTAACAGCAGCCAAATTTAACAAACAAAACTACATTTTCCATGAAACCTTGGGAAAAAAATGTAGTAAAGAAAATGTCAATCTGAAAGAAACACGTAGTGATAGATTCCTTACCTTAGAATTACCCCCAGGCATCAGACTGGATCCGGAAAGTTTTCGGCAGCAGTACCCCGCGCGTCGGAAGGTGGCGTCGTGCGGCTCCGCGTCCGTCGTTGGCGTCGTGGTCGCCGAGATGACG